>OOFJ01106323.1:8823-24560 GCA_900323375.1 Benthosema glaciale
ACCATTTTAATTTCAAGGACCCCCCACACACCCAGACACTGATGCTTCCCTGGTTTTAATGGCCTTATATTTCAGTACTGATTTATCGACAAAATTCAAGGCATAACAGTCCTATAATAATAAGTTCCACCCCATCACGTTGGCAAATAATTTTTGCATGTAGTCACAAATATTTGCTGTGCACTGACTTCTACAAGTCCTTCCAACCATCGGACCTTTTACTGTTGTTGTAGCAACTACTTCTCTAAATCAAACCAAACTGAAGTAGTGCTATGAGGCTGAGCTGTCGGCAGAACTGTATGACGCGTTTCCAAACAAATCCAGAGAAACTTCTTGCTGCTATTAAGGTGATTTATTGACAAAATGAAAGGGTCCAAAACGTACTGAAAAAGATGATAAAATAAAGATGTATAACAAATTCAAACGGGTATAAACGGTCAACAGAAAATATTGAGCCTAAAGCTCACCCCCATTGTTCTCTCTCTCTCTCTCTCTCACACTGAATGAACTGCCACTCCCTGCACACAGCTGACATATCAATTGAAAAAGTGGCTCACACACACACAGCAGGAGGCCGGAGGCTCATCAATTAGGTGAGTGGACCATCAGGTAAGTGGACCATCAAAACAAGCGTGGGAAAAGTAAACAAAATAGAATCAATAAACAAAAAGTATATTTTGGCTCCTACAACTGTTGTTGCTTATTTTATTTTTTCACAATCTGCTTATTTCTGCACTTAATAAACACAACATACAGTTTGTTTAAGGAAAGGTTTGATAGCCTACCGGAGAATAAGATGCCATTTGATCTTGGAAGTCAACTGCCATGATTTTACCATTTCAAATTTAATTGGAATTTGGAATGGTCTTATGTGATGCTCCCATGGCAATGATTGTTGCCTAGCAAGCTACTGCAGCTAGACTGTATATTTTCTGGTGCTATGCTGTTACATTGGTATACAGTACAGACCTCCAATCGAATGACAAAGAGCTGTCTTCTTCTCTACATGAGTGGTTCTCAAAGTGGGGACCCAGTGGTCCTTGAGGGGGTTCCAGGGGTTCCCCAGCAAAGGATTAAGAACCAAATGGACTCTTCACACTTATGGGTTTGTAACTGAGAGTGTACAAATGGAACATTTATTTATTTCTGTGTTTTTGTTTTCACAAAATATTGTGTTTAATGTGTAGCTTCTGTGTGGAAGTGAAAGTGGTAATGTTTATTTATGTTTTTGGTGTCTTATAATCCCGTAAGGGATGGGTCTTGTAAAGGACAAGACACGAAAATAAAGATTCATTCATTCATTCATTGGAACACAAAGTAGACCCGTACCTTACAGTTCAGTTTGTTTCATTTGTACACTCAGGGTTACAGCTTCCATTTGAACACTCAAATATATATGGCCTAATACAAATTACAAACCAAACTGGGGGTTTAAACTAATGCGTGTTTGCGAATCACTGCTCTACATCTGTATTACTGCCGTTGCTCAGTAGAAAAGACATTGGTCAACTGATAATATCTGTATTTAATTTCTCCTCTTCTAGTGGGCTGAATATGATGTGTTCATAGCAGTCGCAGCAGCAAAGACCAGATCATGTCTCCCAAAGTGCCGAGTGGGCAGGGCAGAGGAGGGGAGGACACTGCCGTTCAGGTGGCTGTCCGAGTGCGTCCGCTGCTGCCCAAAGAGGTTCTGCACAGCCACGAGAGCTGTATCACCGTGGACCAGGAACAGCGGCGCGTCACGCTGGGCCACGACCGGCACTTCCTCTGTGACTTCCTGTTTGAAGAAACCTGCTGCCAGGAGGAGGTTTACAGTGGGTCGGTCCAGCCGCTCATAGAAGCCTTCTTCCAGGGTTTCAATGCCACGGTCTTTGCCTATGGTCAGACGGGCTCAGGCAAGACGTACACAATTGGAGAAGCCAATATTTGTAAGTGTACATGTCATTTCTGTCGGGAGGAAACTCAATTCTTTAGTTTTTTTTTTTGCACAAATCAGTGCTTTTGAACACCCTTTATGTCTGTGTGTTGTTTTTCGAAAATATTTAACCAATGGAAAAAATAGTAAAAAACGCATTGGACAAAACCCCTTAACTCCATTGGACCCTCAAACTGTCTGCTAAAACGGCTATCTCCACCACTCGTTCTCATGCAAGTAATTGACAACATCTAAAGTCACAACACAGACTTTGAAGAGGCAGCTAGGCAGTATTGCATTGTTCAAAAAATACAAGGTTTGGCAAGTTGGCACACATGCATTGATGTTGTCATTTTGATTGCACCAAATATACAGACCACTAGTCTGACACTAAAATGACACTCAAAAGTGATGACAAAAGGGTAGACGCAATAAGCCTAGGCTTAATTTTTCCAGACTATGAAAAAAAATAACTGAAGCATGTTTTTTTTGTATGGAAAACAAACTAATAAACTAACCTAAACTATACTGAACTCCCTCTCCCATACTTGAGTGGGCCAGGTGCAAAATCTCTGTGAATTGATCCAAATATAGTTAGTCACTCTTTCTGTGCGTGCGGAGGTGTGAAATGGAGCCTCAGATTTAACTTAAATTCCTTTTTATTTAAAATTTGTGAGCTTGTAGATCTGTCCAAGCTGTTACTTTGGGCTTGTTTATCTGTAAAGATGAATAATCGCACCGATTCATTAATCGGTATGATTGATTAATCAAACCGATGTCGATTAATCTAAAAACAACTGAAATCGGCCGATACCAGTGTGTTTGGTGATTCATCTCCCACCACTAGTGTAAATACATACTGTACACCTGTATTGGAAAAGCAGGCTGAAACGACGATATATGTTGTTCAAAGCTTGGTGTTAGTTCCCCTCTATTGCAATTCTACTTACATAGATAATGATAATTCATCCATTTAAATGAACGTTCAGGATTATAGGAGTTTCCAAATTATACCACTTGAAAGCAACCTTAAGGCCACCACTCTCAGGTGTGGTTGTGTGATACATGGCTGGTCTTGATTGCTGTGTTCAATAAAAAAAATGTTCATGTGTGTAGCTTCCTTTAGGGATGAAGAGCAGGGCATCATCCCCAGAGCTGTTGCGGAGGTCTTCAAGCTGCTAGATGAGAATGACCTCACAGACTTTTCTGTCCGAGTTTCCTACCTGGAGGTCTACAAAGAGGAGTTCAAGGACTTACTGGAGGTGGAGACTGCCAGTAAGCAAATTAACATCAGGGAGGATAAAGGCAACATAGGTATGGATCAATGTCAACAAGTTTCATATAAGTACTCCTATACGTATTAACATAAAAGTACATGATAATGAAATATTGTGCCGGCCAACAGTAACCATGATTGTCTGTGTGTCTCTTGTGTGCATGCACGTACCTTTGTAGTGTTATGTGGAGTGAAAGAGTGCGAAGTGGAAGGTCTCGACGAGGTATTGAGCCTGCTGGAGTCGGGAAACACGGCCAGGCACACAGGAGCAACCCAAATGAATCCCCACTCCAGCCGTTCTCATACCATCTTCACTGTGCATATGGACCAGCGTCGGGGTGGCTCGCGGCTTTTAGGGAGCACAGCAGGTGCGGGGCCGCACGTCTTGTACTCCAAATTCCACTTCGTGGACCTGGCAGGGTCGGAGCGCATCCTGCGGACAGGCAACACCGGCGAAAGGCTGAAGGAGAGCATTCAGATCAACAGTGGCTTGCTGGCTTTGGGAAATGTTATAGGGGCACTGGGGGATCCCAAGAGGAAAGGCACCCATATACCTTACAGAGATTCCAAAATTACCAGGTACGTTGTTCAGTAATTTGCAAGTAATGAACCTCTTAAATCCCAGTATCCCCTATTCTGCGCATGTCATTATAGGCAAAAACTCAGCGAAACGTTACGAATGCTAGGTGAAAATAGCAGATCTATAAGTTCAAAATACGTGGCACTGCGATGCCTTGTGACCTTGTAGTCAAGTAAAATGAGGAGGCCAAGGATATAGACCCTGAGGGACCCTGCTCAACAAAGTATAGGATTTAAGTGGTTACTGTACATACTGTATGTAGCAGTGTTGGAGATTATTATTTTTGTTTGATTACGTGGCTTTTTCCACTTAGGATCCTAAAAGACTCTTTGGGAGGAAACTCCAAAACACTGATGATTGCTTGCATCAGCCCATCCTCGTCAGACTTTGACGAGAGTCTGAATACACTGAACTATGCCAAGCGAGCTCGGAACATTCAGAACCGGGCCACTGTGAACTGCAAGGGCGAGCCGGACCGGGTGGAGGGGCTGGAGCAACAAATCAAGGCCCTTCGCCGAGCCCTGGAAAACCGCCAGCGATCTGAGACCCGAATAATTTCGCACGCCGATCCACACAGGAGACCTCGACATGGAGAGGCAGAGATGAGTAGACTGCAGGCCCAGAGTGCCCACTACAGGACCTGTACAGATACTGCATACAGGTTACAGCATAACCACATTATCTACAATATTATATACTGTTTTGTTGTAAGATATTGCTCAACCATCTTCTAACTCCTATTATGTTTATGTGGTATTGACACAAATTGTCTTGCGATACTATTGAGAACTTCGTTTCTGTATTAGTATCTGCAGGGGTTGTTAGTAAATTACACCGTAACGAAGGTAAAAGATACAACTATAGATGGAACCTAGTTCAAGAAACCACCGAAGTGGAAAAAGCAGCACTCCAAAATGGCAGATGCAAGACACTAGGCTTAGATGCACATTCTATTTCTATTTATTGAGAATGCTAGGAAAAAGTATTGTTATAAGAACTCAAAAGACATCCCTTTTTACAATTTCACATTTAAAACTGGCACAAATATTTCATATCCACCCTAAATACTATCAATATGAAATATTGATAAACTAAGGAACCTTTCAGATTTTTTATTAAACATACAATACAGTTTCAGTTATCTTTTTTTTTATATATAAATCCTTTCACTTTAATCAAAAATGTTTTTGTTTTCCTTTTCAAATTTTCCTTATTTTGATCATTTCCATTAACTATGATAATAATTAATAAGTTGGTTAATAACCTTGCTCCCCACACTGCAGGTTACTGCATGAGTTGCAGAACGAGGAGGCTCTGAGTGCAGACCAGAGCCTCCGAGTGAAGGAGTGGCTGTACTCTGTGGAGGAGGAGCGGAGCGGCCTGACCACTGCCTCTGGACCAGACAGCGGCATCGACAACAGCTCTGCTGCCGAGGACAGCGTCACGTTAAGGACGGGAAGGACTGCTTTAAAGAATCAGGTTACAGTCACAATACTCCTACCTTGCAACCACGCACAGATACAGTAGGACTCCCAACTATCATTATTTAGTCATTAGTCTATCGATGACCTTTTTTTATTAACTAGACTTTCAGGCCTACAAATCCAGTCCGATACTGTGCTATGTTCAGCCAGTTATGGCCATTTGACGTGTTAAACACTGCTTCAGTGCCTCATATGTGTTACAGTTTTATGACTATTCTCATGGCAGACCACTGAACAGTGTTTGTGTGGGTTGGAGTAGAGCCCTGCGCGGGGGACCGGGGGTGTTTTATTTAGTCGCGCAATGATTTCATTTTTTGACCGCCCGCAGTGACCATCTGTCTGCCCTTGGGGGCAAACATGGCCCATGGTTTGACTGAGCAGGGGCCTCTGGTGGACACACTTTGTCCCTGGTGTGGCTATTCTCATGGCAGTCTCCATAACGATGGTTGGTTGGTGCTGATTGGAGCAACGGGTGCAAGTCCGGATTTTGTGGTCCACAGTCGATCCACCCTCAGGCAATTTGAATATAGGATTGAACAATCTTGAAGCACATTTTTAAATATATTCCCGTTTCACCCATACACACAGTTATTTTGTCTGTCTGTCTGTCTGTCTGTCTGTCTGTCTGTCTGTCTGTCTGTCTGTCTGTCTGTCTGTCTGTCTGTCTGTCTGTCTGTCTGTCTGTCTGTCTTTTCTGTGCTGACAATGAGGTTATATCTTCCCTTCTTCTCTGGAATCCTGCTTCAAAGCAGACCAGAAGTAGAAAACTGTCGTTCCCTGATGTCATCACTAGGGAACACATGCATCAGTAAGCAGGAACTGGGCATGGCAATGAAGAACCGGAAAGTCTGCCGTGGCATTGTGAAATCCATGGTCTCGACCGCGGTCGGAAAATTATGATGACTTATTTTTCGTGGAATAGACTGATAATACATAATAAATGGTTTAGGACCAGGACCCAGAGGTTACAGGAGAGAAATGGAGCAATGAAAGTGACGGGGAGGAGAGCATCACCCAGCTTCAAGCCCAGATCCAGCGTCTGGAGAACGAGAACACAGACTTCCTCGCAGCCCTAGAAGATGCTATGGAGCAATACAAGCAACAGGTCAGACCAGCTTCATACTGATGATGTTCTACCTGTGATTCATCATCATGTTATATATTTGTGTGTGTCAGTGAGTTTGATCCTTGGTGGTCTTCCCCCTCTCAGAGTGATAAGCTACAAGAGCAGCAGGACCTGATAGCGGAGCTGCAGTGTCTGCTGTCTACACCAGGGCTACTCGGACTGGGTGTGCAGCTGAGACCGCGGCCTCACACTGCCCCTCTGGGCTCCACAAGGCGCAGCCACAATGGAGTGACAGCCAGACAGGTAAAGGCTCATAAAATACTCCAGTTTTAGGTGATGAGTTATCACCTTCACCTGTCACCTTCATAACGATTCGAGGCCATCATACTCGCAGTGATGTCCTTAACCCATTTGTTCTCAAGGACGTCTGTGAACGTCTTAAGAAAAAAAAACGACCGGGAATGCTATTACATTGATATCAAACCGATGGAGTAAAATCCGGGCTATTTTCCCTTCGTCTTTTTTGTCCTAAACTGCTTCCCGTAGCCAACGTGATGATGACGTCGCGCAACACCAGCTCCGTTTGCTTCCGTGTTTACGTTTGGAGGAGAACGCTCATAGCTCCCTTCCCTGTGCGCTGTCCGCGCTGAAATCTGGCCTCGGCAGAGGGGGTGTTCGCTCAGCAATATACTGTATTATACGCCATGGACTATAATGGCTTCCCGGGACGTGTTGGATGTTTGTGAAGTGAAAACGACCGCGATTGTTTTCCTTTTTGTTTATTCCGGGTCGGCGGGATGAAGCTGGAATAAAAGTAAGTCCTGTAGCACCCTCGGCACAAGATTAATCATTTCTTTAATTAATCCAGGCATTAATTGGGTTAAGCATTGACCCCACCTCCCTCTGGTTCAGATCATGTAAAACCCTCGTGTCTGCAAAACCGCCCACCCAACTTCTAGACCAATCAGTGAACGGGGTGATAGCTGATAACCCACCGCGGCGAGTGACGTAATGTTGTAGTTTTCTAACCCTTAAAAAAAACTACACCGCGGTGATTAGCTATCACTCCAGGACAACAGATATAGTTTTTTAGACCACTTCCTGATGAACTCCCACATACAACATTGTTGATGGTGATGATATCATAGCAAATTAAACTGGAAAAAGAGATGAAAACAGAGGTTAGAGATGTGTAATAATTATCTGTACTTGCAAGCTTATGCAGTTAAGTCTTATTCACTTTAGTCAAGGATTTAAATGTCTAGTTGCCTGGATACATCTGAAATGTTGAATGTTAATAGGTGCATGGCCACTCATTTATTACAAGTAAGACACCTAAACGTGTGAAGCGAACGCAGTGTATTTGAAGTCCGTCAAAATTATTTTATTATTTGCATGGGCAGGTTATGTGTGTGGTTGTGACAGACAGACACAACACACTGACTGCACTGCCTTTGGCTGCGCCCTCTGGTGGCGGGCGTGACAACAGCTTGTCACGCAGTGTGACAGAGATGCCTGGCTGACATAGTAAGTGCTCACTGCGTTCGCAAATATGGTCCGCCCACATATCTAGCTGTGGAACGTTCAGTAAGATGGATATTTGGAATTGCTCCATCTTGTGTTGTCTTTAACTATGAAAGTGGCATATTTATGACACATGCATGGCCGTGGTTTCAATAAGTACACATTGAACCGTAGTGGAGCAACACAAGTTCTATTTTACACTGCCATGCAAATAAGAAACTGAATAATGGGCTTTGGCCAGCATTCAGAATAATATACGAGATAACCATTACACATTTTAGACTCAGAGAATATTTGTTTGTTTGGAACCCATTCAGTAATAATGATATCATAAATAAAATTCGTAATGATCTTTTAAATAACTTGCTTAATGGTGTTTTAATACCGTGGTTTTCAACCAGTGGTCCGGGGACCACCAGTGGTCCTTGAGGGGGTTCCAGGTGGTCCCCAGCTAAATGATGGAGTTGTTGTAATCAAATGGACCCTTATAGATCTTTAACTCTTGAGATTGTAAAATGAAACCAAATGGACCCGTACGGGTCCGTTTGGTTTCATGTTACGCTCTCAAGAGTTACATTATTATTAAACATCTGCGTTACTTAATTTACAAGAAGTCTACACAAGGATGGTGTCGGGATGGTGGACCCTGGGTCAAAATCTGACGAAAACCACTGGTTTGATATGAAGAACTGTGTTAATGTGTGGAGGTGTGCTCATGTGCTTTCCGTTACAGAGCAGTCCAGTGGGCTATGGTAATGAACCATGGGGGGACCAGGAACAGTGTAACGTCTTTGAGGAACACCAGGAGCCAGAGGAAGCAGAAAGTAGCGAAGACGAAGCTCAAACCAGGGAAGGAGGACGCAAGTATGTTTCACATGAATCACATGTTATATGAAGTGATATTTGACATTAGACATTCTCCCGGGAACCCAAACTAGTGAAAATAGCGGATTTACAAGCTCACAGCATGTCACTTCGTGTCACGTTGTGAGCTTGTAAATCAGCAAATTTTCACTACTTCTTAAATATTTATTGAATTTTTTCATTAAGTTACTGATTGAAAAAATCATTGCATTTTGGTTTAATTCATGAAAAGTTTAGCTTTTTGGGGGGGAATGTTTAAAAAGAAAATTGTAGTAAACCAAAAATAAAGGGACCCATAAAGATGTGTCCGTGACCCGCACATGGGTCCCGACCCAGTTTTTGGGGAACCAGTGGTGTAAATCCTATGTTTCCTGTAGACAGGTGAACCTTACTTGGACGAAGAGGGAGTCGGCAGGAAGTAAAGGGTTGATATTTCAGCCACAAGTATCAGACCAGCTCTACTCTCTACACTGCAACAAACAAGCATGTGAGTCCATCCTCCATCCTGCATTGTGCTCTCAGAAGAAGGCATCACTTTTTGAGCAAAAAAACAAAAAGAC
The DNA here is from genome assembly GCA_900323375.1 of Benthosema glaciale. NCBI lineage: Eukaryota > Metazoa > Chordata > Actinopteri > Myctophiformes > Myctophidae > Benthosema > Benthosema glaciale. The sequence continues at coordinate 18,093 of OOFJ01106323.1, forward strand.
AGTGCAGTGCTGTGTCTTCTCTCATTAATACAGTGTGCACACTACAGTGTACACAACAAGGCTTCAAATCCAGTCCACAATACAACGCTCTTTCATATCTCTCTCCTATACAGCCTACTCCAATGCAGGGGACACCACTGTACGTGATGGTCTGAAGGGTTTTGAGGGGTGCTCGGAGTCGGGTCTTCTCCAGGCCCAACAGAAGATCAGAGAGCTGTCTGTCACCATCCGCATGAAGGAGGAACTCATCAAAGAGCTCGTCAAGACCGGTACAGTACCAACCTTGTAACCAGTGCCACATAAACCCCTGCCTGCATCTCCATTCTGGGGGGAGACATTTACCAAAAATAGAAAAATCGCAACACGGCTATTTCTGGCCAAGAGATTTGAAGAAACGTGTGCATGTGTGTGTGTGTGTGTGTACGTGTGTGCGGTACGTGTGTGTGTCATAAAAGGCAAAGATGCGCAAGCTCTGAACAGGCAGTACAGCCATAAGATCTCTGCCCTGGAGGGGGAAGCTGCTCAGGCGCGGCAGGAGCTGCAGGAAGCCCAGAGACAGCTGCAGGACCTGGAGAAGCAGGAGCGGGAGACCAGCGCTACAGACAGGACCAGAGCACAGGAGTGTCGCAGGAAGATAGCTGCCGCTCAGAGCAAAGTTCAGGTTCGACTCTTAACATTGTAATTCACAGAGCTTTATTGGCATGAGTAAACATACGTTTACATTGCAAAAGCAAAAAAAGAATGGAATAATGCAATAAAAATAAAATGTACAATAATTGAAAGTCAGAATCTCCAATAAGTCAATTTCTATGGACCAAGATCACTCGATGCAGGATACACACAATCATTAGTCTTTAGGGTCGGTGTGTTCCATTTGATATCCTTCTATCGCAGCAGCTCACAAATCTTGCTGCTGTGTTTGCACATTGTTTTTCAAAACTTTTAAACTTAAAAAAAAAATCTCTGTGGGTGATTGTAATCTGTGGGAAGTACAGTATGTATATAAATCTGCGTCTTAGATTATACACATAGATTTATGCACATGCTGTTTTTTTGTTTTGAATGTACAGTTGCTTGACTTGCATATTCAAATCGTTTTGTCCATTCCACAAATGTCTGTTTTCAGGGAAAATGAAGAAGTTTGGTTTGGGTATCATACAGTATTTGAATGTGCATGTGATTTCTGGTTCTCAGGTTCTCAGCCAGCGTCAGAGGGACACCGCTCGTCTGGCTTCCCTGCCTGCGCTGAGCGAGCGTCGGGTGACAGAGCTGGAACGCAGCGTGCAGAGCATGAGGCAGCAGCAGGAACAGCTGCAGCGACGGCTGCGTCAGGAGAGCCAGCAGAAGCGCCGTCTAGAGACCGAGATGCAGCGAAGGACACACAGAGTCAAGGTGTGCACACCAACGCCTAATGGCGCGTTCACACGGGCGGATGCAAAGACCAATGGGAGTATCATTTGGAGCAGCTACATGCGTCATTGCATCGTCATGTCATGTTAGATTGATGCTTGTTAAGTTGTTTACTTTGTAGTTACTTTGAGTTACTTTGAGTCTAATTCTTTCACCACTTGTTTCCACTGTCCTCCTTCACTTTCAATCTGTATAAGAAGAGCATCTGTAAAATGCCTACATTTAAATTAGTGCCGATGTCACCTCTATATCTACGCTGGCTACCGCTTAGCTCCGAGATGAGGTGCCGCCTCAGTATAGTCCTGTGCTGGTAGAACGGGAGAGCACCCGTCGACACGCAGTGGATTAAAAAACACTTTAGTTGTATTTTTGTAAAACAGTAAAGGTATCAAACGAGATAAGAAAAAAAAGCGGCGGCCTTAACATTTTAACGGCGGCATCAAACAGCGGCTTACAAAGCGGTTGTTTGTCAGAAAGTATAGGATTTGTTTCCCCGGTCTTCCCAATGCATTCTTCCAGAAGCAGTACTGTGCATGTGAATTATTATTAAGATGTTTATTCAACTTTCAGCTTGATTACACGTTTAAAAAGACTCTAAAACTCTAAAAAGAGTTGCCATTAAAAACACTGAATTATTTTGCTGATCACAATTACGAAAACTTAAAATCTAAAATGCCATAGCCTATCTAAAAATCTAAAATGTAAAACACAAAACTAAATTACCATTATCATTTAAAAGTCCGCACATATATGGGATTGGTGATTTTCTGCATCTCTCAGTTCTGCATGGTGGGGTGTCCAGGTCGTCTCCATTTCTTGTTTGACGTCCATGGGGGTTGACTGGACTACTTTTTTATTTAAGCATGATTTTAAGCGTTTTGTGATGCTGCCGTTAAAATGTTATGGACCGACGCTAAGTTTTTTTTTCTTATCTTGCGTTTGATACCTTTACTGTTTGAAAAAAATACTGCAAAAGGGTTTTAATCCACTGCGTGTCGACGGGTGCTCTGCCGTTCTACCAGTTTAGGACTATACTGAGGTGGCACCTCATCTCGGAGCTAAGCGGTAGCCAGCGTAGATATAGAGGTGACATCGGCGCTACATCTAAATGTCATGTAATGTAAAGGGACAATATTGGTTACAGTGAACAGCTGGTTGCAATTCCACAAGTCTTGCAAACATCTAAGCGTTTAAGCCGTTCAAGCTGTAGACAGTTTAAATTCAACCAGTGTAATTGTTGTTCGGAAGGGCCTTGTTACCCCATTGGGGTGGATTCAGACCGGGGACTAGTCGGAACCGTACCCGGGTCGACTTATCCGATGGTTTGATTAATGTGAACACTAGTGTTCCGTACCCGAGGACGGATCAACATTGGTACGTGATCAACGCAATCGAACTCAATCGAATTTAATTGGCATCCCCTCTCCACCTCCCTTTAGGAACTGGAGATAAAGAATGAGCAGCAACAGAAAATACTGCGAATAAAGACAGAGGAGATTGCTGCCTTCCAAAAACAGAGACGCAGTGGCAGTAATGGCTCGGTCATTTCATTAGAGGAGCAACAGGTGGGTCAAGAACCTGGAAAGCACTAATATTTGATTTTGACTTATGAGCAACGCTGTATAACGGTGTTTGTCTGGTTGTGCTCATATTCTGTGTGTGTGTGTGCGTGCCATGCATGCGTTAACTCTTGAGTAGAAGATCGAGGAGCAGAAGCGCTGGTTGGATGAGGAGATGGAGCAGGTGCTCCAGCAGAGGAGAGGACTGGAGGACCTAGAAGGAGAGCTCACTAAAAGAGAGGAGATCCTGGCGAAGAAGGAGGCTCTGCTGCAAGAACGCAGTGGCCTGGAGACCAAAAGACTCCGCTCCAGCCAGGTAAGCACGCACTTACCTTTCATTCACAATGGAAATGTTTGCAGCAATGTTTGCAGAGACCTGCACAAAACGCAGGTCTCATTTAAAATGAACTAGAGGCGCGTTTTATTGCTCCTCGTTTGCAACGCCCTTAATTCTGTGTGCATAGAGCCCATTCATGACTTGCTCCCGTCGCCTCTCCCCCCTGCACTGCAGGCCCTCAGTAAGGACCTGGTGACCCTGTCCGGGCGCATCGAGTCTCTGGAGCGGGAGCTGAGCGAGAGGAACGGCCTCCTCCGCAGCAGCAGTGCACAGGACTCGCAGCAAGTCCGACAGGAGATCAACAACCTGCGGCAGGAGAAGGACACGCTGCTGAAACAACGCGTGGAGCTGGACGATAAGCTTCGGCAGGGTAACCTGCTCTCCCCAGAGGTCAGACATTAGACCAACAGAACAACAACAACAACAGAATGAAACCTAATGGCACTGTGGCATCGCTGTTGGCCTCTCTCTCTCTCTCTTACAGCCCGATTCTCTCTTGATTGTTTACTAAGGAAAGGGCACCTATAATCACCACTGAGCAGTATTTTACCACAGGGGTTCTAGGGTTTGGGCTTGTCTGTTTGGGTATTTTTGGTCGTTGCTAAGAGGAGCCTTATTGTTACAGGATATTAGAATTTGACCATTGCCTATCAAGTAGGAGGAGGGGTGTGGCTGTGGTGGCTGCAATATAAATCAATCATCTAAGCATATACTGTATAGCTTGCTGCTTAGCAGAAATGAAAAAAAAAAAATGTAAAAAAGATTAAATGTATAAGTATTTTAAAATATATTTTCGTGAACGGAAATGCCAGCTGTTTCCACATTCGGAGATTGTGGAATAGTTGTCTGGCTACGCGAGACTATAAAGGCTGTGAATGGGTAACGGTAGGCGTCGTCTATTCTGGTGTTTTAGAGGGAGAGAGGTGGATGATGTAACTTTGTGTGTGGCGGGTTAGCGATGTAACTTCAGTTCAAATATCCAGTAATAATGTGTGTCGCCCCATCCATCCGTCTGTATCTTCAGGAGGAGCGGACCCTGTTCCAGTTGGACGAGGCGATCGAGGCCTTAGACGCAGCCATCGAGTACAAGAACGAGGCCATCACTCAGAGGCAGAGACAGCTGAGGGCCTCCGCCAGCATGCTCTCCCAATGGGAGATGAACCTCATGGCCAAGCTCAGTTATTTATCTGCCTCCGAGACCAGAGCTCTGCTGTGCAAGTACTTTGACAAGGTCTGTGCGCTTTTGTATGTTCGGAGATTAATCAAATGATGCTTTTTATTGCATCCGCTCTGGGGCCACATATGTGCGAACTGAGAAGCCTTATTGTGTGTGTGCGTGCGTGCGTGCGTGCGTACGATAGCGATGATTTGATTTGATTGGCTGAGGACTTCAAAGGTGATTGCCCGGAATGTGGTGATTTTTATGATGTATCATGATAAGATTTGTTTTATTTTATTTAGACATTAAAAAGGTTTAGAGTCCTTAAATCTCGAAAATTTAAAATTCCCTGCATATACAGATATACTGTATACACTTACTAATACTGAATGTCGGTTTGTTTACTGTTGAGTGAGAATCATCTGAGGACCTCCCAAAATCATTTGGGGACCTCCCCACCTGAGTGGTTGAGTGAGAACCACTGTCATAGAGCTCAGAGTGTTGTTATCTGCTCAGAATGTTAATGTGATGTGTTGCGGACTGCAGGTGGTGACTCTTCGCGAGGAGGAGCGTAAACTCCAGCTGGCCTTGGCGGATCTGGAGATGCGTGCGGAGGAGCAGCAGAGGCTGGTTGAGTGGCTGGAGAATGCCCTGGATCGCACGCAGCTGGACACGGACCGGCGACTCACGCAGCAGCAGAAGGAGCACGAACGGAGCGTACAGCTATTACTGCAACAGTGTCGGGGTGGGTATCACTATCTGCATGTGACCAATTATAGAAGTTAGCGAGACTAGAGATCTATAGACTAGAGTTCTGAGTGTAATGTTGTAGGTTAAATTATCTTGTTGAGTTTAGGTTTGGTTGGGAGGTGAAAGCTTGACTGCGTCAACAGTATTGGCATGTGCTATCATAACATGAGTAGAATTCCATAAGATTTTTGTACAAGCATTATATGTGCTGTGTACACAGCTTAACCACTTATGCTATATTTTATACTTTATCGTAGCCGATCTACAACCTTTTTTCTTTCTCCTCGCCCCCTGTTTAGTTAGAAAAACTGAACATTATTGAATTCTCAAAAACATCAGTTTGGAAGTGTTTAATGCTGTGACTGTGTGTTCTTCTACTCCCTGCTATGTTCTCTCTTCCCTCACAGAGCAAATGGATGAGGGTCTTGCAGGAAGGCAGAGACATTATGAGGGATGGATCCATAACCTTACTAAGGAACTAAACCACTACAAACAACTTTGTGGTTCTGTCATCCAGCAAAAAGAACATGCCAAAGGTAATGGTATTGGTGTGGTGTCTGTCTATTGTGATAGGAATCTGCAGATCTGTTGCATGCTCAGAAGACGAAACACAAATGAATGAGGCAAGACCAGATGACAAAATGTATAAGGATTTATACTTGAGCAGGAACCAAAACTTACATGACAACTCACGTACGGGAAAACCCCAGTATGGCTCAACCAGTCACTGTGTGAACACAGCTTTTATAGCTTTTCACCATCCAGTCACAAATGAAAACCCGCCACCCACAAGGGTGGGACAGCTGAGATCATCTCACAGTAAATAACTTGACTGTACCTTAAATAACTTGACTGTACCTTATAAGAAAGATTGCCATGACACTATACTAGTGGTTTTCAATCTTTTTCATATCAAGGACCATTCAGTATTTGAGCCACGGACCACCATTTGATGAGCCTCTCAGACCCAAAACTTTGAATATGTTGTTGTTGTAACTTGTCTGATTGGATACGATTTTGGGCACAATTCCATACTGTGGTACCATAGGAGAGATAATAGGAAAACGTTGATCAAAATAACAATGACTCAAAGACTTCTTGTAAATTAAGTAATGCTGATGTTTAACAATAAATTTAACTTGAGCGTAAAATGGTTTCGTGTGTGTGTGTGTGTGTGTGTGTGTGTGTGTGTGTGCGCGTGCGCGCGTGAGTGTGTAAATAGGTTAAGGTCATTCTGATATATAGACCTCAGT
>OOFJ01106327.1:5148-21551 GCA_900323375.1 Benthosema glaciale
CATCTCTCTCTCTCTCCACCCCCTCCCACTCTCTCTCTCTCTCTCTCTCTGTCTCTCTCTCTCTCTCTCTCTCTCTCTCTCTCTCTCTCTCTCTCTGTCTCTCTCCTTCCAGGCCCAGACCATGGGGATGATGACAGAGTACTACCACTACATCTTCACCACACTGGTAATGAACCACGCCTCTTAAGGCAAATCCAGGCACACTTGTTCTCATCTCGCAAACGGAGTGAGCAGTTGATGAATGGAGGCTAATTGCCAACAGCCTTTTGGATCCGGTCCATAATATCAATTTTGTTTGACAAACTGGCAGCATAATGGCGTATTCAGTGTAAACAAAGATTCTCCTACAGTAAAGTCAACAGAAATCTTTGAAGAGGCAGATTAAAGGAATAACAGATTGGATGTCAGCACTGAATGTCTCTTCTGAGACAGAGAGAGAGAGAGAGCGAAATAAGCTTGAGAGCATGTGGTGACTATATTTTTTAAGTGAGGAGTAAGAATTCCTAAATTAGACAAGATCATTCATATACCTTACCGTAAAATATCAAATTAATTTGTTTTCTATTTCTAATTCAAATGAAAGTGTGGGAGTGTGGTGGAGGTCATCTGAGTAGCATGTCTAGATTGCTGTGAAAGAGCACTCATCTTCTCTCAAGTGTATATGCTTTGTGGATAGCGCAGCCATCAATCCCGGTGGAGCCCCGCACAAGGCTAATGACAACATAGATTCTGCCTATCTGGCGACAAAGGAGAGCAACAAGAATGAATACCTCCTTGAATTGTACTGCTCTGATCTCTCTCTCTCTCTCTCTCTCTCTCTCTCTCTCTCTCTCTCTCTCTCTGTCTCTCTGTCTCTCTGTCTCTCTCTCTCTCTGTCTCTCTCTCTCTCTCTCTCTCTCTCTCTCTCTCTCTCTCTCTCTCTCTCTGTCTCTCTGTCTCTCTGTCTCTCTGTCTCTCGTCTCCTCTCGGTCTCTTTGGCTCACTCTCTACCTTTCACTCTCTCCCTGGACTCGGCCAGTCTGTTGTGATAATATGATATGACACACACATGGCCAGGCATGACGTGTGCTATCGTTCACGCTCTGCAGCGTGGCGGTGGCATTGTTCTGCCATGCGTCGTACTCAAGTAGTGCTACCAATGCCTTAACAGTGGAACCCAAAGCCCTTTTTCCCCTCTTGCCGCACCGTGGCAGTGCAAGAAAAATAAATCACACTATTTATTTAAAGATTTCTTTTGAAAATATCATTTGATATCATGTTGCTGCAGTGATCACATTTTTTCATCATAGTCACTCACAGCACTGTAGAATCCATCTAATGCTGCAATACGCATTGTCACATTTGCGTTGATGGACACACTATTATTAAGGAGATTATACCTGGTGGCTTGGTTTGATCCAAAATTATGAATACGTGCATGGTATACAGTAGGTGGTGAATGGTGATACAATTTCTCCCCCACTCAGATGGAATTTGGTGATGTCTGTGTTTTATCTTAGGAGGAGAGGGAAATGCCGAATTATTAGAGCGTGAAAAGGCAACGGCAGGTAGAGAGGTACAGGGTAATAACATCCTTGTCCTCTGAAATGAGTCTGTCATACTGTAGCTTCAGCCTCGCCACCCTACAGGGTTATCTCCAGGAACCAAGGCTGAGAACTGTGATGTTTGGCACCTCTGTATCACTTGTTTATGCACTCAGAGATATATTGTGTACTCCCAGGGCACAGAGAGTCTCTAGAGTATAATGCATTGGTGGGCGAATGCTAAAGTAGCACTGCTAAAAATGGAATTTGCAATATTGCTTGGTATGTGACTGAAGTCAGCAAGTAGGTGGTCATTGAAAACATTGCCTTTTATTTATTTTTTATTATTATTAGTTCTTAGTTCTTGAAAATAGAGGCTCAGAGCTACAGAATGAGATATCACTTGCCGCCCTAGATTGATGCAAGAGTTTTGTAGATATACCTTATAGAAAGTGAAATTGGAAACAGCGAGTATACTATGGTCTTAAAATTTTTGATTTTGAATTAATAAATGATTTCTTAGCTCAAAATACACTTTTGAAAAACTTGAACACGCTGATGGCCAAGCGCCTTATCCCTTTCTAGACGGGAACCTTTTTGGTGTTTCAAGCATTATGTTATGCTTTAGCTATTGAAAAATAGCAGATCTACAAGCTCATATAAATAAGGGTATAAATAAGATATATATAAATAAGGGTTTTTCCAGAAAACTTTCAGTATTTAGAAGACATTTTTAGCATCGTTTTCAGGCTGAAATGGGTTTTAAGGTATCACTAGTGCAATAACTGGGAACTCATTACTACTCACCTCTGTGCAGGATGACTGTGTTGGGTCACTTATACAGTATATAATTCTCTGATAGCCTAAAATGTGTTAATGGCAATGCAGGTGTTAGGAATAATAATGAAATGAGCTGAGAATTTTAATGTCACTGGGAATATTAGTGACCTTCATTCATAAAAAAAAGAGAGTACGGCATGTGAGTAAATGGTAGTTTTAATTGAGGGGAGCAGAGTAAAAATAACAACCAAAAGAACACTTTAATAACCGGAGGCAAAGTGTGTGTCTTACGTGTTACCATTGGCGCAGCCGTAAACCCCACGGGATGCAAATTAAATATCTATGTTCATCCAAATGTCTCTTTAGAGCCCCCTGGCCCATTGCGACGTGACATGCGACCTCATACTTCAGCTACAATCTCTGTCCTAGTCAGACATTATGGTGTCTCTGATTTAATTGATGTTTCATTGCCAACGGGTTGTTAACAGTTGCATTATTAATATGCTCCAGGAAAATCAGATTTTCACTTTTTCCATTTCCTTTTAGACTATGTATTTTATTGTATTCATTTTAGCGAACCAGAGCATCGCAGATAAGCTCAACTCATATTTTGTTTTTTCAGATAGACATTTGGATAAAAACATATCTTTTACTCCTATTTACTTTGTCACCGATGGTGTCATGAACCAAAAATAGCAGATCTACAAGTCTCATTGCAACGCACTGTGAGCTTGTAGATGTGAAATATTTGATGGACACCATTACGAAGGTTTATTTTATAAGCATAAGTATTAGTTATTCACATTTTTTCATTTAACTGGATTTCATTTAACTGATAACAACATGCGCTGATGCTAAAGGATAGAAAAGCAAGGAACCCTGCTGCATTGCCCTCATCTTCTTACTGTATGTGAGGCCAATGGAAAGCAAAAGTCACAGCAATAACTAAGACCCATCTTTCTCTCTAAAGGACCTGATGGCCATCGACCTGGAACCGTATCGCTTCTGTGGCGTCAACATGACCGGCTTCCGCATCCTCAATGTGGAAAACCCCCAGGTTGCCACCATCGTGGAGAAATGGTCCACGGAAAGGCAGATACCATACAAACCAGATTCGGGTCTCCTGGAGGGCATCATGACGGTATGTTTTATTTACTCTTTAGTATTGGACCTGCTCAGGATGTCCATGATGCCAGGGCAAAATATAGCAGCAATTGTATTACATTCAGAGTTTGTATGTTGGTTGCAAGCACACACTGAGGTGCATGAAGGTGTGCGCATGGCTCCTACTTCTAACCCCCAAAGTTGGCCTTGAGCACGAGTATTCCACCTCTGAATAGGGTGTTATAGTGATAAGTGGCTGACAGTCGTCAGCCACTTATCACCTGACTGGAGTTTCACAAGGAGAGCGTAACACGTGCAAGAACATGGCCCTCACAATCCCGCTCCCTGATGTGCATCCTGATGTTTTCAAGTGGGTTCAACATGGCCCCACACTGTCAGGCTTTAGCATTATGTGTCCACATAAGTAGGCTATTGAATGAAAGTGTCACCCCCTCATGCAAACATTAAATGCATTCATTAGAGGAGTTAAAAGCAAGAGTGAGTGGGCCAGCCATAGCTTAGTGATGTAAAAAGGCTGTCTGGTAATCAGAAGGCTACCAAGGTTAGGACACTAACCCCTAACAGCTCCCCGTCTGACTCTCACCATGACCATCTGAGCAGCCATCAGCTGGGGCAAGCTGAAACAGAACTTACAGAACGGCATTAACCCATTAAGACCTGAGGCCGATTGTGCAATTTACAATTTGTGCATTTAACAGACGCTCTTAATCCAGACTGTGATTTACAGTAAGCTAGAACAACACATGGTAATACATAACATAGAAATAGTCATCAAGGATCATAAGTAAGCTAAGAACCTAACATCCGTCTAACAGTAGAATATCTGTACAATGAAACTATAAGAATAGACTTTATAGAATGGCATTGCTACATATTTCTACATCTATTAGTCTTTGTATATGCCTGCAAGGTCGTCAAGGACTTCAAATTCAGTCAAACAGTTTTCTGAAACACTTACATATGTATATTGCTATATACAGTTGAGATTCCACAATCACGGAAATGACATATTAGAACTAGAAGAGCTGTTAGATAGTGACCTTAAGAGGATGTCAGCACATCGTTCCTTCTGCTCCCAATACGTTTATTTAGAAGAATCAACGTTTCGACCCTTCTGGGTCAGGAATGAGGACACAGAGAAGTAGGCGTGCATTTTATACAAGTCAACAAGCTGTCTTTGCAATGAGATCAATCAGGATAATCAAGTAACACGCCCACCACATCTACTTAGAGAGGCTAACATACAAAGTTGTCAAGCCTAGGACTAGTATAAGAATATTTTTAAATATTAAAGTGGCACTAAGGCCAATTGTATATAGTGAATTTAAGTGACCCCTACCCACAGCCATAATCTTTGCCCTTTATTCCAGACAGATGCAGCTCTGACATATGATGCGGTCCACATTGTGTCCGTCTCCTACCAGCACGCCCCACAAATGACTGTCAACTCACTGCAGTGCCACCGGCACAAGCCATGGAGGTTCGGAGGGCGCTTCATGAGTTTCATCAAGGAGGTGATGAATGTTATCTTTTTGCCTTGTATGGTTCGTATTCACCCATCTGTCTGTCTGTCTGTCTGTCTGTCTGTCTGTCTGTCTGTCTGTCTGTCTGTCTGTCTGTCTGTCTGTCTGTCTGTCTGTCTGTCTGTCTAGTTTTATACTCAGTTGTGTCGCTGAAACCATGCAGCCAAAGCTCCCAACGCATCTCATTTTGCGAGCTTTTATTTTCAGGGTGCGACAATGTCATATCACTGAGCATAAATTATGCCAAAGATTGCAATTCCTGTAGCTAACGCTTCTGATGAGTCTAAAGTGCATGTGTGACCATGCCCTAATAGCCTATTATACATGATAATGATAAGATACAACTTTGGCAGACAAACTAGTATATTTAACTGTGACAATATTGCTAATATTATGAAGGCATGCCTGGCATGCCTCGAGGCAGAGATTTGCACTCTACTGAGTGCGCTATAGTATCCATGTAAAAATCATCCACACCCACACAAAAGCCATGACAGACACGTCAAAGCAGTGCTGTTGTCACCTTTGTGTAATTCCCGGTATCCGTAACCTATTTTCCAGATGGCACCTACCTACTGTAACCGTCTTTGAAAGCACAGAACTTGTATAATCGGCTCTCATTGTGTTCAATATGAGACAGGAACAGACTCAGACCCGAAAAAATCGGGCTTGTTTTAAAATAGTACTGCTGTGAGCAAGCACAGTAAAGCTCACAGAATTCAGTCTGACCGGGATAAGTAAGTGTAGGTAGGGGGTTAGCCCCATCAGCACCGAATATAACTGCCGGATACTCCTCTGTCTTCCCAGCAGTAGGACATGAGTCTCTCTGTGTGTGCGTGCGTGCGTGCGTGCGTGCGTGAGTGCATGCGTGTGCGTGCGTGCAAGCTTCAGTGCCTCTGTGTGTGCTTGCGTCTGCACGTGCATGTGTCTTTCGGTTGGGGTGGGTTTGCAGGGTATCAGGGGATGGTAATAGGGGGCAGTAATGTGTTTTTCCCCTCATGGGGAATCAGGCAAAGGAGATGGTTGTTAATTAACTCCATGGTCTGGAGGGAAAACGCGTTGGAGGCGTAAAATGTAATTAAATAAAAAGGGAAATACAGCCCTCGCTGATTGTGTTTGTGTTTTAGGTGTACGGGCGTGTGGGTGTGAGTTTATTTTCAGTGAGTGATAGCAGGGTGTTATAGAATGTGCAGCATGTGGGCTGGTTAGTTTTGTTGGACTATGTTTGTCCATGATCATCTGCTCATTCATTCAATATAGTATCCTGGTATGGTAAAATATGGTAAACCTTCTACTTCTTTGTTCAACAGTGTCTTGCAAAAGTATGCGACACGTGAGCTTGCAGATTGGCTAAAGCCTGTCGATTCAGTTCACAGTAGTGGAACTCTAGTCCTTGCTGCCAAACAGTAAAACACTAAAGACATCAAAGATTAGCCACACACTTCGAGCTGCAGATGCCAAATATTTATTAAGGACTGGAGAACAATAAAAAAAACATTGTTTTGGATAGCGATGCTGTCCGATGACCCTGAAGTAGGCAGCATCGATGTCCGAAACATTGATGTATTCAAGTTTTTTTTTTAAATTGTTCTCTAGTCTAGTCATCACTTGCTGTAAGTGTGCGGCTACTCTTTGATGGATGTATTTTATAAATATTTCACCAATTAAAATGATTAACTATTGATTATGGCTAAATAACTACATTGGATGCATGTTTTTTTTAAATTATTATTATGGCAACGTAACAGTTTTGCACATACAAGGTTTGCGCTACCGACAGTGATGATATTTGATATAAAAATCTGTTTAATATATAATAGTATATTTTATTTTTTATTTATTTATTTATTTTTCAGTCTCATTGGGACGGTTTGACGGGCCGGCTGTCATTCAACAAGACTTCAGGCCTGCGCACAGACTTTGACCTGGACATTATCAGCTTAAAGGAGGATGGCCTTGAGAAGGTAAATCACCATTGAAGGGCTAGAGTGCCAGAACATCTATATTTTATCATGGACCTTTGGGTTGCCATAGCAGCGGTCATCACACATCTATCCCAAATCTGTCCCCTGTTGGCGTTGAATAACCCTAACCCTAGGCAAAGACGTAGTGTCATAACAGTCACCAGACCTTACAAAATATACAGTATATCAAAATGCAATAAAACTGTATAAAAACATATATATATAAATAAAACACAGACATAGTAGCTGTTGAGTTCAAAAGCAAGTAGCCTTGGGAACCAATGGACCATCTGGCCCATACTGTAGGTAAGGAGCCTCCTTTTTCTGTAGCGTTAGGCTGTATGTTTTTCTATAGAAAGGAGGTGTCAATCGCTACCGCTTTTTTCCCCCTCTTTTTGACCTTTGTACATGTTTTGTATTAGTTGATTACATGTATTATTGTGTGTTTTTTATGCTATACTGATTAATTTGATATGTAGGAGCATAATGGAAACAAGTACCCAGGACGTTGATATGTTATCTTTTTAGTCTGAATGTCTGAACTGTTTTTTTTCTTCATTTTTACTAATAAGGTATTCAATCAATCAACTAGTTAAACCCTTGGTTCTGAGTGCCGATTAAAACCAGACCTCCTAATCTCAGGGCGGACAGTCTAACCACAAGCCACTTGAGCTATGAGTTCATAGTTTAGTAAAAAAAAATGCATTTTCAGTAGAGACTGCCTTTATGATTGAGCAATGTTGTTTATTCCACAGAAGTGGCACACGATGGGAAAATTAAGGCTCTGCCACCTACTGTATACAGATTGTTTAATTATCATAGAGAGACAGAGATAACCGGCTGCTGTGATCTGAGCGCACACTGTGAAATGTAGGGTCTGATGGTCTGTTAGGTACTGTAAGATGGAGCAAACCCCATGAAGTGCTTTATATGTGATGTTGGAGCATATTTTATCTCAAATTAATGTATAAATTACAGCTGAATCTTTCATACTGCAACATAAAATGTGTCTCTTAGTCAAAGGTGTCAGAGAGTGCAAGATGATTACTTGAACTCTTGGTATTAGAACACAAATCCCTACGGGCTTTATAAGTGGAGTACGATAGTTCAGCACTAAATACATTTTGTGCTCAACATAAGTGAGGCTCCATTAACACTACAGTAGCATGAATTGAAATATGAAATATTAGAATTATGTGGCTTTGATGCGCAGAACATAATGCAAATCTGACAGTATCATTTACCTCCTAACAAGGAAGGAAATTGTCTGTTTCAACATAAGTATAAGTTAGTGGTTCATAAAGCAAATTGGATTAGGGTACACATTAGGGTGTTAATTGCAGTCTCTTAATGGTAATTTGAGGTGATGCCTGGAATCCAGTTTGATGGTAATGGGGTGTATAAACACTTATTTTTTTCTTTTGGCAAAAAAGGGGGAGGGGAAAAAGGAAGTGCTGGTAATGTAGAACGTATTTATTTTATTATGTTGTCAGGGAGAGGACCCCGTAGACTATAACAGCTTTGTCTACTAGAGGTTTTTCATACATTATGCATACATCAAATAGGGATAAGTTCCATTATGACTCCCTCAAGCTCTCCCTAAAGGCTGACGACTATAATATCTAGGGCTTTTCAGCTTGTAATGATGCTGCGCAAGAATGGAGCTTGTGATACGGCTAATTCTTTTCCCATGCACTGACATCTTGTCCTAAACGCTGCACGTATGCGCATTTGTCTCACAGCCATTTTGTCTTTTTGATGGCGTGTATGTCTTTGTCAAGTTTTACACTCAAGCAAGTATCCAGCTGTGCTCAGTGGATTGTTAGGATTTTGTATGCCTATCCATTGAATCGGCTTTTCTAGGCTATTTGAGCCTGGAAAAGATGTGGACATGTTCTGACTAATCCAGTGTAATTGAATATTAGCCCAAGTTTGAGCTCATCCTGGAATAATGAAGAGGTTTTCAGAGTGGTATTTTCACATATTATACTATACTCAGAGGGAGGGACCGACGGAGCAGACATGGAGAGCTTTCCCCGTAGTCGCATGGGTAAATAACTTGAACATTGCTTCTGTGGCTAATCGTGTTTAATGAATTGAGTTAATTGTAATTGGGCACAATTAGAAAGGATGTTGCAAAGTGGATGGCATTTTACAGATATCTTTTAAAATTCTCTCTCCTCGAGTCCTCTTTGGCAGTGTGACAAAGTGTAACTAATGTGTAAATTACAGCATATGCTTCTCTCTGGATAAGACAGGGAGGACATTATCGGGCATTTTTCATGCTGTCTGTTCTAGGATAGTGTGTCTTTAAATGGATCCACCTCAAGCACAAGCCCTTGTGAATATTAAATGCTGTGTGTGTAGTTATATGGAGGAGCGAAGAGGGGGGAGAGGTGGTAGGAGAGTTTGGTTGGAGAGCTTCAGTTGCAAACGGAGATTGTAAGCGACAGCCACAGGACTATTTGTGGTAATGATATGTTCCTACAATATTCAGAGCTTTTTGGCCGAAGGCTACACTCATATATAACTCCCTTTATTTGTTCAGATCTCTTGGCTTATCTTAGTGCAATTACTCATAGCAAAACTTCTCCCACATTGTAATCCGGTCTTTCATGCCAGCAACCCCATGCTGTTTCAAAAATTAATTGAAGCCATTTGTGTTTTGCTATACTCCTCGTCCTAAGGGCAGAACACTGCAAAGATACAAGACCTGAAATAGCCACGTGAACACACAAGGACGCTTATTGGGGTTGTTATTTTTAATTCAGTTGCGTTGGGATTTCTCTCGTCAAAAGCAGATTATGAAACCGTTTGAAGCCAGACTACACATGGCTTTGCCAACAAAATCACATTGTACAACCATCCAATTTATTTTTTGGTTGAGACGTGCACCCACACGTGTATACAATGAATGCTGTTGTATACACATCAGGAACAGAGCATGTGCAGAGCATATTAATGAGTGAAGTTATGTTCAAGGTAAATATAGTGAGTTTTCTTTTACTTAATACTGTACTTGTACTTATTTGTCATGTAAGTTATGTTTTGCATTTAACTAATGAAACAAGCAAAAACAAAGCAAAAAAATGTGGAATCATGTCTGTCCCATTTGGCACAATAACGTCTACTTGGACTGAATGATGAACTCATTAAAAGTAGATAGTCAAAGAACGTCATTGTGACATGTGAGCTCACAAAATGCAGTGATGCAGTCTATCATGATTGAATTGGATGGAACTTACTGGTTTATTTTCACTAAGGTGCTGTAGCTGAGTGATTTGGTTGGACTTCTTATTTAAAACTGGTCTAAATTCGAAAGTAGTTTGCCAATGAATATGCAAAGTATGAAGCAAGAGGCTATACCGTGAATATTGTATATCCTTTGTACTCTTGATTAAAGGTATATCAGCTAATCGTTGCTGTTGGGCAGAAACCTTTAATCGCCATTTTCATTTAATTTCATAATTTCTTTCATTTTCGAAGTTAATGTCCTACTTCGTCACACAGTGTCACACAAAAGAAGCAAAAATGCCTCATAACTTTTCTATTTTTGAAAAGAGTTTAAGTGGTTATGTATGTCTGTGGGTTTTTATAAAGGTTGAACCAATTAAAGTATTTCAAGAGCTTTTGACCAAATTAACTATTAGTTCCATTGGCTTAAAAGTAACCATTTTGGACTTACAAGGTTTCTGCCTGACACGGACAGTGATCCCACTGGGAGTGGGTGAGGAGAACACTTACTGTAGCTATACTGTTCATGCCTTTCATGTTCTGCAGGTGGGGAAGTGGAGTCTAGCTGGAGGACTCAACATCACAGAGGCGCCTAAGCGCAAAGGCATGAACATCACTGATTCCCTGGCTAACCGTTCCCTCGTCATCACCACCATCCTGGTATGTACTAGTAGAACAGTTTCATGTCATGGAAGAACCCCCAAACTAACATGTATATCCGCCATCTGAAAAAAGGAAATACCCCATTTACAAGCTCATAGAATACATGTATGTTAGTACATAGCTGTTTTTCGTGAAGAGATTTGGTATAGACTAGGCAAAAAAGGGAGGAGAACAAGTATACCCCTTGGGAACACAGGTTAACGAAGTGTACAGGGTTTAGGACTGAGCAATATAAAAAGGGGAAAGCAACAACTTGAGATACTGCACTGTTCCACAGAATTTCACTAATTACATGCTCGGTTTGAAATAAACAGGTGCCCTCCCCAACACTTGCACTGTATTCATCTGTAGATCCTGTTTTGTTTTGTAGGCGTACTTATTAGGCTGTCACTGGAAGCTTGTAGATGGCTCTTTGCGGAGATATCAGGGCAGCGCTGACACAAATGGTCCCCATAGGCCCCTTTTAGACAAACACAACAATGATAAACACCGTCATTATGCCCGGATTGGACCACTAGCCTGTTATTATTACTGAGTGAGGTTT
The DNA here is from genome assembly GCA_900323375.1 of Benthosema glaciale. NCBI lineage: Eukaryota > Metazoa > Chordata > Actinopteri > Myctophiformes > Myctophidae > Benthosema > Benthosema glaciale. Next base: position 16,505 of record OOFJ01106327.1, read on the forward strand.
CAAAAGGTATACAATTAATGCCTATCTGGTAACAGCAGCCATTTTAATTCTTTCGCAAAGACAAGCAATGGAATGAAGATTCAGGTGCTATGGAACTGCGACTAAATCGGGCATTAATATGCTATTGGCTTTGGATATTTAATGAGTCTTGAGTATCACTGAGGTGTAGTGGTTCACCTACATTTTGCACAGTGCTAAAAAGTTTTGACAAATAGTATGAAAAGGACCATTAAGTTTAGGCACATTTTGTGATACCCCGCTATTTTGAGAGTCTTTTAGGAATCATCACATGATAAAAACTGCAACCGAAAGAGAGTTTTCTGCTCTCGTATTAATCTCTGCATTTTCATTCAGCTTAATGACATAGCATCAAACTGATTCCAGTGATGCGTGAACAAGACGTCTGACAGTTTTATAGTGATAACATCTTAGAGGAGATTAAGACACTTAATGTGTTTTTCTCTTTCACATTAATTGTTTGCACTCCATTGCCCGTAATGTCTCTGTGCAGGCCCCCGCCACCCTCCTCTTTCTGTTATGTACGCGCATGCTGTGCGACTGTGCAGGGTAAAAACCAGTGTAAAACTCTTTGATTTGAGTCCAAACCTTGGGGAATAGCAAGAATTGGAAGGCTGGAAACAGATGGTAATGGCTTTTTGCCTTACCATGCAAACTTTTTGATCAAGTTAATTGGACAAGTTGAACAAAGTTTGCAGGGAAGCACTCACTCTCTCTTTCCAAATACACTGTCATCAAGTATTCATCAGTTATTACTTATTTAAGAGGCCGTCCTAATTGTAATGTCCAACTGGCTTCATAATTGGGATGGCAAGCAATTAAAGATGCTATTCCCTTCACTTATGGCGGTTTTGGACATCCATATTATGCCTGGTTAAATACCACACTAGTACGCTAGCTCGTAAAAACTATTCTTCAAAGGCATCAAACATCAAGACAGTACAAACAGTGCATTTCATGCATTAAGTAAAAGTGATTTTCATATTATTTCCTCATAACATATTTTTGTATCAGTCCTTATTCGCTTCTTTGTCAATGGAACGCCCCGGCCTGCCCACCCACCATTTCCCCATAAAAAACATAATGATTATAACAAGGAAGAAGCAGTGTCATGACTGCACATTTTCATGTATGAGTGCATCTTTACTTAGAGTCACATAAGCCATGGATGGGAAATACAAAGCAGAGGTCACCTTCACAAGAGAATGAATTACTCTGCCTCTACACAGAGTTTATAAATTATACGTCTAGCCATTGAAGGCAATAAATTGCATTATAGGCCATGCATAAATGGACCACCATGTGTTGAAATGCTCAGTGGGGTGCTCAGTCTATTTGGCAGAAGGAAATGGCGACAGCGCTAAATAAAGGAAATCATTTATATGCTATATTATTTCGCAGTGACTGTCAGTGGTTTGGTATTGGTCTCCCTTGTGAGTCCGGTGACAAGCGATGAAGACAACATCACAGGCATGCTCTGTTTCACTGCAGCATTCTGTTCCCAATCAAGCTTTTATATGACCCAAATTATGAGCATCGAGCCAGGATATTACAGCGCAGTAAAGACTGTCATCTCCCTGACCATAAACTGAACCGACCTGTGCACTGACAGCATGGGTCAGTGGGCAGTTGTGTGTATGGGGGTTGACAGGAGCTTTAGTTGGCTCAACATGACAAGCACTTCAAAAACAATAGCACTCCCTTTCCGTGTGTGACTACAGTATGTGTATCCCCTTTCAAATCTTATGAACCATAGTATGGCATGTATAGTCATTTGCGATACATCTTCACAACAGGAGATAGCTCGCACTGGAAGCAGCTCAGCTCCCCTTTTAGACATGTCGCTAATGTAAGAACAAAGCTAAGCACTCGTACATATTTTAACACGCTCTATAGCCACATGCCGAACTTAAATCTCGCTGTCGCTCCCTGTTAAATGCAACAGTGGCTTCTCAGCTCAGATCACTTTGCCTCAATTAAGGTGCACGCGCCGAAACAAATTGAAAAAGCTGACCTCAACGTTGGTTTCCATTTGATGTTTCGTGTCTCTGCAGGAGGAGCCATACGTCATGCTTAAGAAGTCTGACAAGGCACTGGTTGGCAACGACCGCTTCGAGGGCTTCTGCATCGACTTGCTGAAGGAGCTGGCCAACATCCTGGGCTTCGTGTATGAGATTCGCCTGGTGCCTGACGGGAAATATGGCTCACAGGATGACAAGGGCCAGTGGAACGGGATGATCAGAGAGCTGATTGAACATGTGAGTTGTACTGTATTATTGGATCAGCACAAGTACCACTGCTTTTATCGCAGCCGTGACCTTGGACCTTGTCCTTCATGCACCATAATACATTTCACTTTTGTAATCCCACGCAAACTCTCATGCAAATATAGCTGTGAAATATTTTATCTTAATTGAACTGACGCAAAGATGATGTTGAACCGTGCAGGTTATGTCTTCCTCAGGCGTAGACAGTGATAAAGATATGATTGAGTACAGGACATGTGGAGACAGCAAAGCTGTCAGTTACATTTATGGCACAACTCTGTCAAGGTTGCCTTCGAGTTACAAGTCTGTTGATGTCATTGATTGAGACACAAACCTCAGCTTTGATAAAAAAAGAAAAGAAAATAGAGAAATAAAATAAACAGTGTAGGTACTGTATATGCTTAGTATGCAGCAGAACACATCAGCAATCATAATGTTGGCAGATAGTGGAAAAATTACTATTATAAAAAAGAAAACCATCAAATGCCAGGAAACAGGCCTTGCATTGAAAGCAACAATGACGGTCCTTGGCTGGCATTTCATAACAGTACCTCTCATTGCCCTCCCTCTGTCCTCGGCCCTGTCGGGTCAGCACTGCACTCGGCTGGAAAAGTTGTAATAGCTTAAGTGGCATTTAGAGGAGAGTCTTATGGCATGAGTCAGTGGCTAGGTGCGGAGAAGGGTAGGAAAGGTGGGCTACCGCAGCAGCACTTTATCCCCCCCTACCCAAAGCTTTTTGCTAGATCTGTGCTGATAACGGTAACCTTGAGGGGGAACAAATGGATTACTGGAGGTAGAAAATGCTGGCAGGAAATGGAGATGCAGGCATTCGTCATAAAACGGAGTAGACATATACTTTGGATTTGTCTGTACTTTCAACTTAAAAGTTATGAGTGGTCAGAGAGGAGTATGTCCTTAATATTGTATTTTATTACCATCTTATCCTATATTAAACGTGGCTTAAGAGGGACGCCTGCTAGCTTAGTGCTCCAGACACATACCGATCCAGACGACTGCTGCATGTCACTCCCCATCTCTCTCTCTCCCTGTTTCCTGCCCATCTAGATCTATACTATCAATAAAGGCAGAACAAACCCCCAAATATGTTCTCTTGCTCATATAAGCTTTCCCAATGCAGCTATGCCCAAATATGGACTGTGTTGTCTAACCTCAATTTGTCATCAGATGCAAACAAATCAGTCAGCTCCATATACGGGCACAAAAGGGGGCATGCCATATGGGCTTACACTGATGAGATCAGAGCTGCCCGAACGTTAGATGTGAGGGCCGGACCGAGTCTAGCCAATGTTCAACAACACATACTGCTGTTGCTTTATGACTCTTATCTTATCTTATCTTATCTCATCTCATCTCATCTCATCTCATCTCATCTCATCTCATCTCATCTCATCTCATCTCATCTCATCTCATCTCATCTCATCTTATCTTATCTTATCTTATCTTATCTTATCTTATCTTATCTTATCTTATCTTATCTTATCTTAGTTAGTGAGCCCTAACTATGGAAGCCAGGCAGAACTTGTCTGTCCACCAGAGGGCGCAGTTACATCAAAGGGCCAATCTTTTTGAACCTGTATGACTTTTCAGTCCCATTCCCACTACACATTATAACCAGTGTTTGATATGTTTCTGTAAAAGCATGATTTCTTTTTAACATATTTTTTTATTGCAAAAATAGCAACGACTCATGATTCTTCTTGTCGTGTGCAATGACTCATGATGCAACTTGTCAGCTTGTAGATTGGCTATTTGTTGGTGTTTTATTTATTTTCACAAATCAAGCCCTTCAACTACACACTCAGCTCAAACAGTGCTATATAGCACCAAATTCGGTTCTTTGCTTGTAGTCATAGGGGATCAACCATTTTAGTGCTATATAGCACCAGAAAAACGGTGCTTCATTGGTTCTTCAGTGGTTCTTTGGGTGGCTTTGGTGCCTTAGCGGAACCACTGAAGAACCACTGAGGTGCTATATAGCACCACAACATTACCATAGAACCACTGAAGAACCACTGAAGTACCGTTTTTTTTGGTGATATATAGCACTAAAAATGGTTCCCCTGTGACTACGAGAAAATAACTGATTTTGGTGCTATATAACACTGTTTGTTTTTAGAGTGTTGTTGTGAACATGGATTTTAGTCTAAACACACAATTCTTATTTACATATCTGATTAAATTCATGCTTTTAATTGACAGTTTAATTATAATTTAACCCTAGTCACCTGTAAAGTAAGTGGATTAATTAACCGCTGTCCATGTAGGAGGGACTTCACAATTAATCCAACGTTTTCAATCACAAAATTAAACATTTATATTGTCGCTGTCAGGGAGGGCCAGGCGGAAACCTTGTAGGCATATGTCCGTCCAAAACGGTTCATTTTTCATTGTTACAAACACGAAAAGAACATTTTAAATTTGTGGAAATAGCCTACTGAAAAATACCATGAGGACTGTTATCCAAAGGTTAGGATTAGGACTCGCCTCATTGGTGTCCGATTAGAATTTAAACTTAGATGCCTAACACACTTTCATTGGAAAGATGGTCTTGACTCTTGATGAAGCTAGCAAAGGTATCTTAAGGTCAGACACCTTGGAGTGTAGGAGTATTATACAATACAAAGGTATCAGGGTTGTAAGGCCAGATACCTTGGCTCGTATGTGTTGAGGTGTTCTTGATCTTCAGTAGCGTACCATGATCAAGAACTGTGTCTTGTGTCGTGTAGATTCTGGGAATTTGA
>OOFJ01106328.1:0-12108 GCA_900323375.1 Benthosema glaciale
AATACCACCGAAGAAGGCTCCGCGTCAAGCGGCTCTTGTCAGAAAAGGAATCTAGAGTGAGTCACGCCCAATGACTGTCTGCGAGAGGAGAGGGGGGCGGGGGGAATGTCAGTGAAAGCACACGGAGAGTCGAGGCGACACGGAGCGGCTGCGGTACTATATGTCTCCGTAAAACGGTGTTTTACCGATTTTTCATTGATGATGTATTAAAGTTTAATACATCATATCTCCGGACAGGAATAAGCTACAAACTTACTTTTTTTTTTGACATGCTCAGAATTTTATGCTCTACAAGTTGGATTTAATAATATCGCGTGGCGGAACCGGCCCGCGACAGTTTTGGTCGCGATCGTTTAGATCGCACTACAACAATAATTTACAGTGGCACTGGTGCTCCCAATTATATTTTTAGATCGCACAGATTAAAATTCAGGCGCATTTGCGACCAAAACGGTCGCAATTTCGAGCCCTGCATGTATGGCATTGATCACGTATTGTAACTGTAAGTGATTGAATGATTGGGTATGGCATCATTTGGCATCCATTTATTATTATCCATATTATAGGCTGTGCTGTGTGTATACCAATCTGTGTGGATATGTATATTGTATTTATGCTTCTGTCATCTGTATTTAATTTTTCATAGTTTCAAAGCACAGATCTACAAGACAAGAATGTGTTGCACCACACTGCGTTGTTGGCTTGTAGATCTGTTCTTTCATGCAGTGATTTTATAATAATCATAATTTGATGACATTTTAGTCTCTCAGACAGACACAAAAATTAAATATTTTGTTGTCGTTGGGATAGGATTTTGTCCACAATGTCATGCTGTATTGATGTTCGTACCATTAGGAGATAACAGGTAAACGTTGATCAAAATAACAACAATGCTGCTACATTCTCAAATGGTGTAGACTTCTTGTAAAGTAATGCAGATGTTTAACAATAATGTAAATCTTGAGTGTAACTGTAAATGAAATCGGTTTCATTTTACACTCTCAAGAGTTAAAGATCTATATTAAAGGGTCCATTTGGTTGTCAACTCTCCATCATTTAGCTGGGGACCACGTGGAACCCCCTCCAAGGACCACTGGTGGCCACCGGACCACTGGTTGAAAACCACTGCTTTAACGAAACGACAGCTGCTGGAGGTCACTCACTGTGTGAGGAACAGACAGTTAGCCCCGTTTCGAGCAGATGATCCATTCGATCCCAAGTTATTGGGGACCCCTAAACGTGACTGACAGACACAGGGGGACCCCCGCACGTGCTCCATATGGGGCCCCCCAATGCGATCAAACAATGACTCAACATCTTTCATTAGGCGTCATTGCCTTGCCGTTAAACCCCTGTAAACAAGCAGCCATTGTTGCTAACGGGGATAGCCCTGTTAGCTTGCTAGCTCAAATCCACTGCAATTCAATGGGGCTACGAGCTAATGTCACAATTTGACCCTGTCACTTTTCAGTTGAAATTGAGTCCCCGCCGGGCCGTCAGAAGCCGCACGGCGGAGCTTTAACCAGCACGGTCTGACCCGGTGGTCCCCGCTCGCACTCACCTTGGAAGCGGCGCCAATGGAGCCTCTGGCCCCTTGGTTTCTCAGACTAGCCGTCAGGCGGCCGCAGAACAGGGACGTCGCCATGTTTGACTGTCTCACTCTCCCTCCTCTCTCAAAATAATACACAACAGGCGGTGTGTCAGTGCGCCTGCGCTCACACTCAGTGTGCACGACGACATTGAACTACAAGACACCCGTGCGGGGAGGCAGTGAACTACAAGTAGTTGCTTTTATTAACGATATTACAGTGGTTCTAGCTCTGGTCCATAGCTCCACTACTTCTATGATTCTGCCCTGCAGTAGAGCTATGTGACAATCAGCATTATCGCGCACAGCCCGGCGCGACCAGCCTAGCCCGGCGCGGCTGTGTCCATTTGCTCTCAAGCCCAAGAGTGTCCAGCTGCAGCCTGCAGACAAAGTCCCTGCCTCTCTGCAGGCTGCAGCAGGACCCTTCTCGAAACTATAGCTGCTGAAAAGTGCTGACTAAAATTGATCATTGATCATGCTGTGTGCTAATGTGTTCGTTGTGAACTGAAAGCAAACTGTAAATAAACGAAACGAAAAAGACAAAACAAACTGTGTATTCTTTATTATTATTGTTTAACTGAAGCCTTTATTAGCAAATATAGGCATACTAAACTTTATTTTTTTATTATTGTTCATTGTGAACTGAAGCCTTTATTAGCAAATAGTCTATATATAAATATAGCCTACCAAACAAATAAAATAATATCTCCGAGACCACAATTTATATTGTAAAATCAATGTTGATTAAACTCAGTTACTGACCTGACCCATAAGGGTCCATTTGGTTCCTAGCTGGGGAGTCGGGACCCCTGAAGCAGCTTATTTTTGAAACATTAAGTCTGTGTATTCGATGGACATATCACCCATACAAACGAAACCTATTCCAAAATGTGTTTATTTACAAGCCTGAGTATATACAAACCTATTTACACTGTTTTTTTTACCTGACCAGTGACCACTCAACAGTCAAACTAGGGACAAAGACAGATGAGTAAATTAAAATACCATTATACAATACAAAGTCATACACAAATACATTCTCAAATATGGGACGATCTCAAGTCCAAAATAAAAGACAAAATGCTGATTAAATTAAATGTTGTGTGATAAATAAGTAGCACTTGGGTTTATAACGGACACAAAACATGGACGACGCACCTGCTTCGGATGTTATCATCCCTTAACTCAGGAAATGTTGAAACTCAGCACCATAGAATCAGTGAAAATCGCACATACTGGGAAAAACCCAGTATGACATGACCTGGCGACACGGAAGGGACTGCATTGCAAACATGCTTGCGGTTAGGATTAGGTTAGGAGTTTGGTGTAGGGATAGTAATAGTATAGTAATCCAACCCTAAAAACGCAAGCATGTCAAACATTGCGTAGCGATGTTTGACATGCTTGTGGTTAGGGTTGATTTCGTCTATTTAATACAAGATAACACTCGAATCGGCTGGACATCCCCACCAAGTGTGTTGGGACTAAATCAATCATATATAGAGCTTTTGCTTTTGAGTTGAGGCTTTTGCAGATGGAAAATATCTAGGGTTTCCAGCACAATTCAAAACTCGGGTAATTGCTGGTGGTAACCCATTAAATGCGGGAAAGCATCCGTGTGATTTTAGCGCTGCCATTGACTATTCAAAACTAACAGATATACAAGCTTAGAGCGCATCACTGCAAGCTTGTACTGTACATCAGTTATTTTTGAACATTTTTGAAAATATCGAATCAATGTAATTTCTCTCTGTCTTCATCTAGAACACAATAACTTTAGAACAAATTAAATAGAATATATGATCTCTTTCTGTTGGTCAATACAAAAGAATCCATGCAACAATATATTCCTTCTTTCCGAGCAGACAGGGTTGGATGTGGGCTGCCCTGGGCTGGTATTGTGCAACAAACTAGTGGTTCCTAAACGAGTGATGCACTATTAGTGTACCTTGCTCAAAGAGGGTGTGGGGCACTGTTATATAAAACATAAACTACCTTAAATTAAAATTAAAACCGCTCAATAGACTCTTTTCCTCGAAGTGGATGGAGTTTAAAATAACGCCTGCAGCTGAAAGTGGTTGCAGGCCTTCTAAAGCCGTGGTTGTTGATTCATACTTTAGTTGTTCAATCATACACCACATTGCGTATGCAACAAGTAAGCTTTTAGGCTGAAGATGTTCATTTCTATATTTACATTTTAGAAATTTAAAGCGGTCAGATGAGCAAGCAGATCCGACACCAAATGTCGACATGCGGAAATCACCCGTCGCTCCCGACAATGCGTTGTTTGGTCCGACATGCGTTGCGCGTGCTTGCGGTTAGGGTTTTTAAAGCCTGTACCGGCACATTATCTCTCTCTCTTTAGCAACTGCCGCTCAGATCAAATGGTTCTGTCGGCGTTACACAATAAACGATGACATTTTGTTTCCAGGAGGACCATTGTTTAGCAATGTGTCTCTGATACATTCATCAAATAATTCCTTTCTAAATCCACACAACCAGCCATGAAATGCATTGCAATGAACCGGCTTCAACGCTCACGACTGTACCATGGGCGCCGCCATGTTGTCATGTCAGACATGACAAGAAGATTATAGTCACCAGGCCGTCCTGCCACCCTTGAAGGCAACTGTATGACGATATCGCCATGACATTAATTGAACGTGTGTACCTAGGATTTCAGAGGCTCAATTAAATCCTGCCTCAAACAACTTGGAACAAATGCAATGAATCAAAATAAAACAATATGAATTCAACATTAAACTAAGACCATGCAGGTAGAGGCCTAGTCAGTTATGGCTGAAAACCTGGGCGTGCAGAGTTGGGGAGGCGGTATGTAGGTAAAGCGGCATCATGACATTATCACAGGTTTTGCATCCATAGTACTTCACGGTACAAACTCTGAAAAATATGAACAGTTCCTGAATACGTGTGTGTGTGTTCAGTCCGAGTCACTGCTGCTGCTGGAGGAGTCTGTAGACATCGCCTCCACGTCGTCCTCATTCTCCTTGTTGTGACCCGGGGGCTCCAGGCCGAAGTCGTTGCCGTGGTGAGGTGGCAGCATGCCCGCGGACACGTCTGAGGACTGCCACGGGTACTGAGGCGTCAGGACATCTGAGGAGGATGAGGAGCAACACACCATTAAGACCCGAGACCAGATTCTACTAAATGTCTTCTAAATACTGAGTTTTCTGAAAAACCTAATGTTGCGATGTCAATGGTTCTCAAACTATTCCATTGTCAAGGAGCCCTAGACGTATATGTAATTGGCTGCCGACCCCCAAACTGAAAGGCTGTTCCAGGGACCCCACCCACCAGAAGCAAATGTTCACTGTGAAAGAATAATGTATTCAAACTAGATTTGCACACATTTTCCTGATTTTTCTAAACTAGCAGATCTACAAGCATGTCACTCGCCAAGCTTGTAGATCTGCTTGTAGCTTGTAGATCAGCTAAAGTTTAAAATAATGGTTACACGCTAAAGCGACACAGATTTCCCGTCCCAAACGGGTTAAGACCTGAGGCCAATTCTACAGATGCCTTCTAAATCTAGCCTGGCTCCAGCCCTGGATCGCTACCCACGGCCATTCAAAAAATATACTATGTTCTGGCGATTCAGGCGGGACAGGCGGGTAAAAGGGTGAACTGGACCTGTGACTTCTGATTGTTCTATGGTGCGGGTGGGGAGAAAAAAACACCAGTTTGACTTTGTATCAATGCACACGGTGCAGCTACTGCTGTTGTCCTGCAACGTCCCCTTATCATTCACTAAACCCACCCCACACAGCTACTGCTGTTGTCCTGCAACGTCGCCTTATCATTCACTAAACCCACCCCACAGCTACTGCTGTTGCTCTGCAATGTCCCCTTGTCATTCACTAAACCCACCCCTCACAGCTACTGCTGTTGCTCTGCAATGTCCCCTTATCATTCACTAAACCCACCCCACACAGCTACTGCTGTTGCTCTGCAATGTCCCCTTGTCATTCACTAAACTCACGCCCACACAGCCGCCGGACTACTGAATCGATTCAAATCTAAGTTTACTTTTTACCGCAGGATTTTACTCTGGAGTGTCTAACTGCCACTAATTTTCACCAGTGAGAAGCATGGATAGAGTGGCGCTGGCTGATGACGTATCAGCAACAACGTGGCCACGTAACAGGTGGTCTGCTGCCTGCTGGCCAGACCGAGTAGCGAAGTGACAATACAAATCTACGGAATGCAGCGAATCAGGCTGGAACCCAGGCTATTGTAACCACCCCTTGGAAATAAGTCTTCCACACCAAAGTTCCAGACTAATGTCTGGCCATGCCATGGTAATATGGTAAATGGTTGGGCAATGGTAACCACAGATGAACGGTTGATATTAGCGATAAAAGACGATGAACTATTCAATTGTTCATTTCCCTTCGGGGATTAATAAAGTACATATCTACTAATTGTTCAAATAATAATAGGCTTTTTCTTATCGTCGGCTAGAGCTCGATGTCTGTAACGCATCTCGGTTTCATTATTGCCCCCTTACCTGGCAATCTGCCTGCTGCAAGTGCATCCCCTGGGAGATGTCCGTTCACCCCATTGGTGGGCAGGTTAGCCATGTGACCAAGCATTCCACTGCGCATTTCCAGGTCTGTGGGGTAGGGTCGACGTGGATCACCTGGTTAAAAAAAAAAAGAGTTAATATTCTAGTGAGAACAGCAGACTGAATTTACATATAGTTCTTAAATCAGAGCGACTTTCAATGATCAATGAAGTATAAATTGTCTAGAAGATCATTAATATTACAAGAAACCAATCATAAACAGTAAACACTGTCAATGATTAGAACCTTAGTGCCCATACAGCAGCTACACAAAAGTAATTTATTATATAAAAAGTAGTGGTTATGGATATTGTTCTGTGTCGTGATATTTGCAGCTCTACCTGGTACCCAGTTGAGAGGGGCACACACAGCATTGCTGGCACTGATCCTGTGGGCATACTTGATGATTTCTTCTGAAGAAATGCTCCCTGCAAACACAAGACAAAAGCATACTTCAGGAAGACGTCACTAGATGAAATCACAACCATTATCATCACAACATTTTTTGAGATTTGAGTTGGTCTGCTCTACCCAACCATCAATGGGAATATTTTATAGGAATATTGTATGGTAATAAATAGTTGGTAAAAGAAATGAAGTGGCTTGTGACTTTGAAATAAAAATAATGGTCACGTGAATTTCAATGCAATGCAGAGGCAACTACATCCACTTACCTTTCCTGGCTTTATCAATGGATTTAAGTTTCTCTTTTGCCTGGTATACTGCTGTGGCCTAAGAGAGAAAGAGAGAGAGAGAAGTGATTGAAATTAGAGAGCACATGTTTTTGCTCCCGATCCGATTCCCAGTCATTTGATTTTGAGTATCTGCCAATAATGATTTTTCCCGATCCAATATTTATATTTTTATAGAACAATTATGCCATATCACAATAGTATAATATCCAAAATCACAAGACGATAGAAGTCTAATATTATGATATGGATATAAATATTGATACTAGGGATGTCCCGATTCTGTTCTTTTTGCTCCCGATCCGATTTCGATCATTTGAAAACAAGTATGACGCGCAAATGCGGGAAGCAAGCGCAGTGTATATGAAGTCTGTTAAAATTATTTTGTAATGGTTAATCTATGCAGGGCTCTCTGTCATTTTCCCTTTGGTATAACTGTGCCCTCTGGTGGGGGTTGGTGTCAGTGCAGCGTGACACACAGACTGTAATGAAATGGATCCAACTCAAATCAGCCTTAACTATGCAGTAGGTTTACACAAAGAAGTGTTACCACGTGACATCAACCACTTTAGCACAATCATTGATGACATAGGACATAGATAGACTAGGCCTTCGTCTATACTCACCAAGATATGCTCAGCCTCCTTCAGCTGCTTCTGGAGTTGCTGGATGTCACTGTCTCTCTTCTCCACCTCCTTTTCCAGGAGCTGCATCTCCTGGTGGACTTTGCCCTGCTCCTGGGCCACGTCCATCAACTCCTGGAACTCCTTGTCTCTTTGAACCAGCAGCTCTAAGATCTGAACAACAGGCACCGTATCATACATGAATGAACAGCAACATTACTCGTCTCTATTCCAGTGGTTTTCAACCAGTGGTCCTTGAGGTGGTTCCAGGTGGTCCCCATCTAAATGATGGAGAGTTGGTAAACATTTGGACCCTTAATAGATCTTTAACTCTCGAGTGAAGTGAAAACAAATGTAATGGACCTATACGGGTCCATTTGGTTTCATTTTACGCTCTCAAGAGTTATTAAGTCTTATAGACTTAATTTACAAGAAGTCTATGCAGAGAATGTAGAAGAATTGTTATTTTTGATCAACGTTTGCCTGTTATCTGTCCTAATGGTACCAACATCTATCATGAAATTGTGGACATAATCTTATCCAACCATAACAAAATATTCTACGTTTTGGGTACGAGGCAAAATCTCATCAAATGGGTCGATATGAAAAGGTTTGTAGTGATTCGTACATGAACGGCCAGCAACATTACTCTATTCTACACTACCAGCAGTGTTTCCCAAACATCATGATGTATTCGTATGATAAGAGCGCCCCTCACTTCACATGGGTGTGATATTTTAATCCAAAATACATGGCCATTATACATATTATTACAGGCATCCGTTCTTGAGAGAGCTCCACAGGGTCCTCAGCTAAATGATTGATAGTTAATTAATGTTCACCAATATAGTAAATACATAAAGTATTTATGTAGTAAATATACAGTTAATGTAACTGTATTTATATAGTTATATAATAGTCTGTTTTGACCACAGTTTCACAGATATCTCTGTGCCTACAGTACATAAGACAGTATAAAGGAACAGTGTCGATTAGATTAGAAGATCTTACCTGTGTGTCCTCGCCTGGTGGTGGGAGTTTTTGGCTCCTTGACAGCGCAAGCATTTCTATTAACTCCCTGTAAGAAAAACAAAACAAATGTTTAAATGTCTTAACAGTAGGCACAAAATGCTATGTTCAGCTCTAAATTCTAATCATGTACGTTTAAAGCGTGGAGGTTTGGGGACCCCCAGCTGGGGGTCCTTGGAAAAAACAAGTGTGTGTGTGTGTGTGTGTGTGTGTGTGTGTGTGTGTGTGTGTGTGTGTGTGTGTGTGTGTGTGTGTGTGTGTGTGTGTGTGTGTGTGTGTGTGTGTGTGTGTGTTAAATGTTGAGAAATGATAATGTATGGAGCTACATTTCACTGCAGCTCGATCCATCGTCTGATAAATTCAAACAAACAGCAGTAGGCTACTGTGTGTATGAAACATGATGAGACAAAGAGACAAAAAAAAACACAAACACACACAACAAGCAATCAGGAAACATTCATTAACAAACCCAAATGATTGAAAGTAACTCCATGATCTTACCTGGATAAAACCTCTAAATCATCCAGGGTGGACAACAGGCGCTCTTTCGTAGATTTCTCTGCCATCGCCATGTTTGTTTGTTCTAATGAATGATCTCGTGCGCACTGCGCAAGACAGGAAACAACTTATTCTTCTTCTTCTCTCGGCAGGAAACAACAGAACCGAAGAGAAGAGAAGAGACTGGACCTTAGTAAAAAGGAGGTTTCGCCACAGCGACCTCTGCTGGCGAGGAGTTGTCATGAACCCGTGTGCAAGGAAGGAAACCACAATGTCATGGTTGCCAGGTTCGTTAGAGAAAAAAAAAACTAAATGAAACCCACCACCACCACCAAAACAACTGTGGTGGTTTGTTTGTTTGTTTGTTTGTTTGTTTGTTTGTTTGTTTGTTTGTTTGTTTGTTTGTTTGTTTGTTTGTTTGTATTAACAGCTTGGAGATTTACAGTACATTTCAAGCACAACTCAATACAAGACTGCTAACTGTGAGGCAGAGCCATCTACTCGTCTCTAAGGCTCTGCTGTGAGTGGATGATGACGGTCTTGTTACCATAACGGGCCCATTTAGGGCCCACCATGTTCATTTCATCAAAACAATCCACATGGGGAAACCCCCCATATACGCGCCCGGCAGTGCCCAGCAGCTGGTGAAAAGAGTTCTCAACAGGCCCGAAAATGAAGGCCCGGTCCTACCTGGGCCCTCATCAAACCCTGTGTACACTCAAGACGCTGCCCCTGCTGCCACCCTTAGATCTCCATATATGGGAGCTGATCTGTTCTGACATTCCATATGTTGATCTGACCTAATCAAACCCTGTACACTCAAGACACACTCCATACAGTATGGCCAGTGCACACAACCTCGCCCTTAGGCGTCTTAATGGTTGGAATAATAACACAATGGGAACTATGCACAAATTTCACCTACTGTTTGAATGAATGCCATTGACAATGAGATGGTCAGCTTTGAGTGTTTGTGTGTGTTAAAGTGATTTGGGTGATTTGGGAAAAAAACGGTCCACCCCGGTAACAAGATGTGCACCTGCACACGCTCTACAGTGGAGGAAAGTGCAACAGGCCAACAGCACGTGGCCTTGGATGAAGGCTTTCTCACCTGCCATCAAAACCGAAACTAGGGTGTTTTTTTTTACTCCAGGGGCTCACTGGGGACAGGGAGGAACTCCTTATATGGTCAGCAGCACACTAGGGAGGATTATCCAAAAGAAAAGAAAAGAAATTACACCCGTGTGAAGTGAGGGGCGCTGTTATAATCTTACAACATCGATATAATAATGTTTGTTTTTCGGCCTCAAAACAAACATTAGATTTCTCTTTATTATCTATGGCGTTTTCTTAATCAAACATAATGTTTGTTTTGAGGCCTTAAACAAACATTATCATCCATCGCTTAAAACAAACATCATGTTGTAGCAGGCCTAATCGATGTTGTAAGATAAGAGCGCCCCTCACTTCTCACACGGGTGTGATATTAATTTGTACCTCTCTAAAGAGTCTTGTATTGAGTTGTTGTGCTTGAAATGTACTATAATTCTCCAGAATGTTAATAATTATTTCAGTCAGTCAATCAACCAATCAAACACGGGTGTGATTTTTACTTGTAAAACTGTGTTGTGTGACAAACCTGATGTGCGGGTTTAAACTCCTCCTCCTCAGCACCTGGCAACCCTCTGTGTGAGTTGTGTTGACTTTTGTTTAGACTACAGTGAGAACGAACGGCAGAGAGAAGAAGTGGATCCGAAGAAGAGACAACCCAACTGTCTGTCTGTCCACTTGTTCTATCCGAGTTCATTCCTTTAAAAGTTGTTCTTTTTGATTTATTATTATTATCGTGAACGTTTGAACCATGGTGAAGGTTTCCTTCAACTCTGCCCTGGGGCTGAAAGACGTGAAAAAGGACGTGGAGAGTCTCATCCCCGAGGACGACGAAGACAAAGTGAGTAAAAAACAATATAAATCAATACAACGGTCGTTATATTATATTATAGCCAGGCGGACCGTGCCCAAAACAAACGGCTGATGGATGTTTATTTATTTAAGCTAAACTACGTGTTGCATATTATCGTCCGAAAAGAACGACATGATCAAACGTCACTCGCAGTCCAGTGTTCAATCAACCGTGTGTGTGTGTGTGTGTGTGTGTGTGTGTGTGTGTGCGCGCGCGCGTGCGTGAAGGAGGAAGTTTGCCTTTCTTGACTTTTGATTTTAGATGTTAGTCATAGTCATTTGAATAGTTTACATTTAGCTTTAGTCACCTGGAATGTTGTTAGTCTAGTTTTAGTCGACTAAACATCATAAGAGTTTACTCGACTAAATCTACAGTTGATTTTACACTTGCTGAAAATAGCAGATCTGTTGTGAGCTTATAGATCTGCTGTTTTCACCTTGCAAACAAGTGTAACATGACTTGTCTTCTAAATACTGGATCTCTAGACTTGTCCACTAGTCCCTCCCTAACATCAACAAAATTCAACAAAATTGTCTTAAGACTAAAGTCTTAGTTTTCGTTTTGTTTTTGTCAGTGAAAAAAGGTAGTCAACAGAATTTTTTTGTCATTGTATTAGTCAACGAAATCAACACCGCTTGACTTAACTTTGAACACCTACACTAATAAAGACTGATTTATTCAGTCCAAAAGTCATCATGCTTTAGTTTCGTTTTATGTAAAGCACGCCAGCAATGCCATAGAAATATCACGGTGGACAACATAACTGAAGGATATGTTTATAGATGTATTTAAAAGTTGAAAGATGGACAACCGTGGACCTGTAGGCTTTATTTTGTGACTGACGAGGAAGTATGGGTCCATTTTGTCCTAAGCAGAGACATATGACACCTGTGATTCAGACAGTATACACCTGTAGGGACTAGGGAAGATGCACAAATTGTTAGAAATTACAGTTTAACCCATTTAGACCTGAGACCAGATTCTACAAATGCCTTCTAAATCCTGACAATTTTCTGAAAAACCCATGTTTCTATGTCAGTCATTCTCATTTTCAAGGACCCCCAAAAATATATGTAATTGGCCCTCGACCCCAATCTCAAAATATGTTGTTCCAGGGACCCCCCCCCCCC
>OOFJ01106335.1:0-11040 GCA_900323375.1 Benthosema glaciale
AAAAAGAGCAGATCTACAAGCTAACAACGTGTCGAGGCTCAATGTGTTCTTAGCTTGAAGATCTGTTCCCCTTGCTTCCACCGCCCCGCCCCTCGCAGTCAGCAGTGCAACAGCAGCAGCACCCACACAGCGTCAGAGCGAATGCAGCATGATAGCAACACAGTCAGCGACACGTTTAATAGGCTACTAAAGTTATTTGCAAAGTTTGTAATGTTC
Source organism: Benthosema glaciale (assembly GCA_900323375.1). Taxonomy (NCBI): domain Eukaryota; kingdom Metazoa; phylum Chordata; class Actinopteri; order Myctophiformes; family Myctophidae; genus Benthosema; species Benthosema glaciale. The sequence continues at coordinate 217 of OOFJ01106335.1, forward strand.
GATCGTCACGTCACTCGATATAACTTTTAACCAAACGCAGGAGAAACAGCGCGCACGGCTGCACGCACACATAAAGAGTGCACGCGCGCACGCACATGACGGATTCATATCGATCAAAACAACCATAGAGTCCCTTAGCACTTTGCTTACAAAAGCGTGTGCACAGCGTGAACGATATTAGTAATCACTGACCTGGCTGGATAAATATCAGCGGTCCATCCATTGTGTGACCTGATTAACGTGCGACGGTAAAAAGGCAAAGAACTGTCCCCCCCACCACCACCACCAGCTTAGTCAATTATAGTCTACTGTAGCTGTGTGTCAGATGTTTTGTGAAAGCCAAGGAGAATGTTACAATTAATTCACAATCAAGCATCCTGCACTGCAACAAATGTCACGATAGAACAGCAGGTTAAAAACGGATAGTATGTCTATACTGTCTCTGTCTCTCTGTCTGCATAAAAAACAAATAGTCTATCAGCATAAAAACAAATTGATTATATATTATGGATTATATAAAAACGAACACAAAAATGATATGATAAATATTATTGTGATAATGGCTGAAAATATATTGTGATATAATATTGTGCCATATCGCCCATATCACTTTAAGAGCCTCGGAAACCCAGACGTTATACTTTAAAGAAAAAAACATTATTTCATAACTTTCCATCGTGCCCCTAAAATAATTTGTGTGCTACTAGATATTTCAACTTAGAAAAATGCTAAGCGTCGAGCCCTGACAGTGCTAGTTTGAAGCACTGCATGTGACATGTTTCAACCAATCAGCTTAGTTCCTCAAATAATTCCTCGTATAATAAAGCATGTAGGCCTACTGTAACATACTCTGCAGCACCAGCGGGAGTGTTCACAGTCAGACACATACAGTACGTATGTGCATCCATAACAAACCTTATGACTTCAAGACTCGTCAACTCATTAACATCCAGGCCCGGGCGGCTGGCGTAGGCTGCTGATCCAGCCTGACAGCGTGTCGAGGGTTCCCAATTTCCTGTCCTATCAAATAAAGGCCTAAAAAGCCCCCGAAAATATCAAGAAAAAACATCATCATCATCCATCAATCCAACAGCCCTTCAGCCTTTTTCGGGTTCCGTCAAAACCAGACGTCCAGACTGTTTACTAGGCCAGTACATGATGACAGATGAAATGTGACCACCCAGCAGTGTCTGTGAAAACACTGACAGTGTCCTCTCACTGGTCTGTGCCATCCTGAGGTTCGTCCTCCGAGCCGACAAAGAAGCAAACCTGCCGCGGCGAGGGGCTGGGCGTGCGGAAGGTGCTAGACCGGTGTTTAGGGGAGGAGGAGGAGGTAGAGTTCGGGGTGTCGCAGTAGTTGCCGTTGAGGTCCAGGGAGGAGAGAACTGGGACGGTACAGGTATTTGCCTCCAGGCCTCTGTCCTCCAGGGAAGAGGGCAGGCTCATGCACCTCCTTCGTTGCTCACTGCAGGATCAATCAGATGCACTCTTGTTTGTTCACATCTATTTAGAACAGTATTTAAATGTATACTAAAATATAATATAACATGTGGCTACAGAAAAGATACGACAGTGAGGAAGTGTGCTTGAGTTGTGCCCTAGCCTCGACGACCTTGCAGGCGTATGCAAAGGCTAAAATATGTGATTTAGATATATTATATATTATGTAGACATAGCATTTCTATAGTGTATACTTAGGTTCATTGTGCAGATATTCTACTGTTCGATTCTTAGCTTACTTATGATCCTTGGTGACTATGTCTATGCATTTGATGTATTACCTCGTGGTGTTCTTGCTTACTGTAAATCAGTCTGGATTAAGAACGTCTGCTAAATGTCCAAATTGTAAATTGTAACACCATTTTAGCCCATTAAGACCTGAGGCCGATTCTACAAATGCCTTCTAAATAAGCAGTTCTCACGCCTTCAAGATTTTTCTAAAATGTTCAAACATCACAATTTACAATTTAGGCATTTAGCAGACACTCTCAATCCAGACTTCAAGAGCGATATACAGTAAGCATGAACAAAACACATACATATAAGGAAAAAAGGGGATCTACCACCGCGCCTCAAGCCTAAAACGGCCGGTCCGGTGCGTCACAGGTAAAGGATGGTGAAGGAGGAGAGGACACTGGAGCATCACGGACAGTTTAGGCCTTTTATTAGGTGCACAATACACAAAAAATTACTAACGTTTCGACCTAAAAGGTCTTCATCAGATCATGACTCTGAAGACCTTTTAGGTCGAGACGCACGCGACTCAAAATGGCAGCGCAGTGGTGTTGTCCCGGTTTTAGTGAGTTAAACCAAGTAATCTCGCTTAAAGTTAGTACCTGTTGTTGTTTGCTCTTTCTCCTTTCCAGGTCTGTCTGTACACGTCCCCAGCCACGCCAAACATCCAACGCACATCAGCTGGCACCTCTGGGATCCACTCCACAAACCTGGGGCAGAGCACAGCAATCACCACAGGTGGGTCAACAACACCTTCAAGGGTTGGTCACTAGCAATGCGACACGTTTTGAGCAATGTCACACATTTTGAGCTTGTAGATCGGCTATTTTTGATACGACAGTAATATGCAATGTGGCCTTCTGGAGTGAGTGTGGAAATATAGTGGCACCACTGCTTTAGCCTATAGGGGAATATTTCTCATGTCATTTTTAATAGACTTAAAAACACATCTAGCAGGGAAAGAGACAATTTGAGAGCTTTACAACAGAAAGACAACTATTGGGGGACTAACTATTAGGGCATTTGAACACTGATGCCTGCCAGTCACTATGTGGGACAGGGGTTCAATATGTGGGACGCTTGAAAACTATTTGAAATGAGGGACTGTCCTGTCCGTCCCACGCAAAGGGGGACATCTGGTGAGAAGGGGGTAACTGCAGGCAGCCTCTCTCTGGAGGCAGGTGGGCATTTTACGAGGTGGGAGTTTCACGAACCAGGAAGGGGGAGTGTTGCGAACTGCTGACGTTACAAGCTCCTGTGATGTGATTTGAACTTGGGTCTCCCGTGTGAAAGTCCAACATCTTAACCACTACACTACACCATCAGGGGGAGATAGTAACGCTAACCCTAGCCCAAACCCCAAAAGCATGTCAAAACACTGTTTGACATTTGCTTGCTGTGTCAGGGTTACGTTTGGGGTTTGGTCTAGGGTTAGCAGCAGTATGTGAAACATTACTATTACTATCCCCATCCCCTAACCTAACCTTAACCGCAAGCATATTTCTCGCCACTATGGGGGGCACGTTGCACTCTTGCAACGTAGTTCTCAACACTCCCCCTTCCTGGTTCGTAACACTCCCAGTTCTCAAAACTCCCCCTTCCTGGTTCGCAACACTCCCTGCCTCCATGCTACTCCCTGCCTCCAGTTACCCATACTTGCATCTGGTCACCACTTGTAATGGGTCAACAACACCTTCAAGTGTTGGCCACTAGAGGGAGTCCATGCACATGAACTGGCAGTCAGTTTGGCCTTGCAGAGTTGTGGTGTAAAAACAGCAGCAGTTTGTTTGACAGCAACACACCAGCGTCCCTCGTTACAGACAAGGCTTTTGATTATGGCCAACGTGCTGTAAGTTAGCCCTGTTTGCACAAAGTCATCGGCACAGTGATATACTGTCTGTCTATTGTTCAGATTATGTGAGGTGGCATGTACTTAACATTAACAAACAAAGGTTAATGTTTTGCGTCACCATTACTATGACTACTGTACAGAGCCTAGTTACTGTACTTGGCAGGTTAACTGAATTGGATTCTGACCGGTGGGATTACACAACATACCTCTGGGCTGCAGAGTAGGCGGACTGTACAGGAAGAGTGTAAGGCATGAGCATGTACGAGGCCACTCTCATTGGCAGCAGCTCTGAAACCTTAGAATACAGGCCAGTCTTGTCTTGGCACGCCTCGCAGAGCACTGGAAGACACAAAGACAAGTTGACATTCAGTTTACTGAAATATATGCACAACATACAAGTTACAACCCACCAATACTAGACATGGCTATGCCACCACCAGACAAGCTATTGGCCGTCACTTTACTACTCCTTACACTTTGTAAAAAATTACAAAGAAATTGTTTAGTTAATTAGCTTGTTGAGTGTTTTATTTCAAAGATTAGTAATAGGATTACACAATGTTTAGTTTGTAGTTTATACTTTGTTGTAATGTAATGATCGAGGACTCTTCAATTATTTTTGTTTTGTTTTGTTTTAATGGTAGAATTCCATTGTATTATGTTTTAATTTGATTGTATTGATACTAGTGTTTGGACCCCAGGAAGAGTAGTCTTCACTGTAGTGAGGACTGATGGGGATCCACAACAAACAATAAATAATACTAACAGATTAAAGAGTGACATTCGTGCTAGCAGAGTACTAGAAATAGTTTTATCCGTCACACGCTGGTGCTGCTTGTGCTTGCACACAAAAACATCAAGCTGTGTGTTGAAAGTCAGTTCTTGTCGTCAAGCGACACCATCATGCAATGGAGCTTTAGAGATGAGTGCAGTGCATGCCTTTCTTGATAGCCGTCGGCAGGTCCATCCTCTGGTCCAACCACGAGTGTTGTTTGTTCAGTAGGTGGAGTCTCCGGAGGAGCCATTCCTTCGTGGTTTCAGGATGCTCGCAGCAGCAGGTGGCCGTGGTTAGCGCAGAGTCGGCCATAGGACTCTCTGTTCTCAACAGCTCTGCCGTCACAAACATGACATCAGCAACACATAACATTCCAAAGGTTGTACTGTTATGACATGGTATTGACATGAATGAACTGGACACCTTGTGGACACGTTGATACTGATAACCAATGTCATATATTCATAAAATGACATCAGCGGTTCAGCGATACGACAAACTTTTGCCTCGATTACGATTCATTTGCGCGAGCGCACGTGTGTGTGTGTGTGTGTGTGTGTGTGTGTGTGTGTGTGTGTGTGTGTGTGTGTGTGTGTGTTGGTGTGTGTGTGTGTGTGTGTGTGTGTGTGTGTGTGTGTGTGTGTGTGTGAAAATAGCAAATGTACAACCTCACAACATGCCGCAATGCAATGCTTTGTGAGCCTGAATATCGTCTGTTTTTGCATTCTTTATGTGCCGCCATTGTACAACAAATTATAACACAGGGTTAAGTGGTTAATAACACTAATCGATTATTTGGTGAAAAGAAATACAATAAAAAAGTTCCCAGAAATAACCTTCTTGATTGATTATTTGAATATTCTGTCGGAAATTAATCTTGATTTTTTTTCCAGTAAATTACCCAACCCTAAAATTACATTATTTCAGAGTCAGTTTAGTATAACATAGTAAGACTTACGGTTTTCTTCTAGGAAGCGCAGAGCATCCTTATACCCACTCTGACACATATCTGCCAATACCTGTCAAAGGACATAATAATATGAAGTCACACACTGATACTAGGGTTGTCCCGATCCCATCACGTGATCGGAAATCGGGGGCCGATCACGTAATTTTCAAATGATCGGATCGGGAGCAAAAGAACTCGATCAGATCCCTATGATCAATATTACCGTATTGTGCCGAATATAAGACGACTCTGATTATAAGACGACCCCCATATTTCAAGACCCCTTTTGTGGAAAAGGAACATACGACCCAGTTTTTTAGTCTATTCAGAACAATAGCGGTATATCCATTAGTCTGGACAGATTGTCTGTGATATTCAGAACAATAGGGGTATATCCATTAGTCTGGGCAGATTGTCTGTGATTTTGGATATTGTACTGTGATATGGCATAAGTGTTCCATATGAATGAATTTCAGATCTGGAAAAAAAGGGTATCGGCAGATACTCAAAATCAAATAATCGGAATTGGATGGGGAGCAACAATACGTGATTGGGACATCCAGAACTGATACTGTACATGTAACCCTGCCCTCCCTATTTTGAGGAAATCGCCATAACAATTCAAACCATTCTTTACATACAGCATTTTCGTATAAAGCAAAGTATAGTACATGGGGCTTAATACATAAATAACAAGCAAAAACTATGCATATAATAGTCAACATATTTGTAATTGGTTAGTTTCTTAGGGCAGGGTCAGCATATTATTTAATAGTAACTCTGGAGTATTTGGGGTTCACGTGTGACACTAGAGATAAGAGCATTTCACTCATGAGAGGCTAGTGTGCTGAGGTAGCTGCCCAGCACAGCATACGTCCACAGATATATTCTGTAAAAGAATCTGTACGTGGAATGATACAACGTTTAAATATTGTAGTTTACATTAGGACAGAACACAGGACTCATACTACATTACATCTACAGTAAAGACAAAAGACCAGGATCGAGTGTGAGAAACTTCTAGCCCCTGATCCTTCAGCCACAGAGAAGTCCTACCGACCGCTCCGTAGAAACTTCTAGCCCCTGATCCTTCAGCCACAGAGAAGTCCTACCGACCGCTCCGTAGGACTTCCTGATGCTATGGTTAGTCTTCCAAAGCCCAGATAATATGTATGCTATGTGATACAGTACAGTGAAACTGTATTTGTTTCTGTAACGGATGTTCTCTATTACTGAATAATCTTGGTGATAACCATCTGATAGAGCCTTTAAGAGTTTAAGTATTGTTTGTATATGATATTACATATCATGCTATTGGTTTGTGACTTTAGCTACCCGTGTCACTACTACCAATATTATGACATTCCATTCATTGCATAACTGCTTACTGACTGAAAAGAAAGCACTGACATAAGCATAATATTGACTGTACGTGTCTTAGCATGACTCTGAAGGTTAAAACATTGACTACTCTTAAATGTATGCCAATAGACAATAATAAATATATCATTAAAGTGCTTTAGTTCGTTCTGAGTTACTACGGATGAGTGGATTATTGGTAAAAAAAACAGTTTTTTTTACATTCCAAATTGCATTTGTTTTGAGGGCTTTAATGTTTGGTACTACATTTAACATTCTGGACCAAAAGTTACTTGGTCTCTCACTTTCTAATAATGTCCCGACTCCCCACAATACGCATGCTCCCTTGCACCATGAATTATATAACCATGGATTCCAGCAAGCACAACATTCCAGACCAGTCACACGTGAGGAGACCAAGGGAAGAGATAGTCTTACACAACACAGTAGAGAAACCTACCCAAGTAGGATCGAAGTTCACATCTTAGTAAACATTTTATATACTTATCACGGTACACAGTAAATCTGGAGTGTTGTTTAGCTCTGAGGGTGAGTGGAAAATGTTCGGATATGGTCAATGGATCGAGAGCACTTTTAGAAAAATGAAACAGAACAAAGACACAGTCACAAAATGTTGAATGCGAAAATAGACGTTCCACAAGCTCATGATGTAACTGTGTCCATTTGGCGAGACAATGACATCATGCTCTATTCCGCTGTTGATTAGAAATTGATAATCCAAAAGTGGGCTACTGATTGACTTACATTGTGTAGATAAAAAGCTCATCAAGCAGAGTGGTAGAAATGTAATGTTTCTCTCATGCAGGAGACTCAAGTTTTAAATCACAGGTATGAGTTATTGGATCGTAGCTTTAGGGGAATAGCATTATGACATTTAACATTTTAGTCTAGTTTTTATTTGTCATTATATTTAGTCATAGTTTTAGTCATCCTAGCCTAGGTTTTATTTGGTTGTCGTCTGTGAAAAAAGGTAGTCGACGATCATTTTTCGTCATAGTTTTACTCAACACAGCCCCTACCCATAACGTAAGCGCCTAACCTTGATTTCGGGCGGGAAGAGGGCCTTGCTGAGCCGGTACATGTTCCCCATGTTCATCTGGATGCTGGTGTTGGTGAAGCGAAGCTCGTGGAAGCTGGTGGAGTTGTCCCGTGGACAGATGTCGCTCTCCCCCGAGAACGGAGAGATGGAGATGGTGTTCCTCAAGTCCGACTGCGGGAGGTTGTCAGTCATCCCGCCGTCTACGTAGCGCTGGGGGGGGGGGAGTTGAGAAACAATAGACAGGGTTGCCATGCGGTCATGAAATTCCTGGAAATATTTTGAAACGATAAAGAAAATTATAATGTTTTCCAGGGCCTGGAATCAATCAAATGTTGACAGCAACGAAATCCATTGTTTCAGCCCAACATTGCGTAAAAGACATAACATGGTGCAAATGCAGTGCAGCGTGATACGTTGTTAGCTTGCCTGTTCTTGTCACGTGACACATTTGCTCGAGGTTATTGATAGCACACTGGTGTAAGAGACTCATTATTGCACCGTATGATTTCTATAGGCCTGAAAACTGAATAAAATACATTTTTTAATTGCATTGTTAAAAATGTGTGGGAACCATGAACAGAGCACCGAACTCTGACGTCATTTACACATCCTACATTCTGTACATTTTCGACAGAAACAGACTATGTATCAAATATGAGTCACTGACCATCGTAAACAATATGGAGCCACCTCCCTGACAATATCGCCACGTTTGTTTATTTTTGGACCACAATGTTTATATGAGACGATTATGATGACCCAATGCTATTATCCTAGGTATGGAGTGACGTCAGGACATCGGTATACTCAATTTGAAGGGACAGATTGGATTTGGTCTATGCACAACTTTGCACAAGCTGTTGATTATTTTGACATCACATATTTTGGATCCTTCACATTTTTTTCACGTCATGCGAGCAAAGGGGATAAACAGGGACAAACACGTGGTGATCACAACAAGGGTGTTAATTGTGTTGACATATTCTAGCTTATTCACACATTTTGTGGCAGGATTTCTTAAGGCTGGATAAACACTAGGACATTGACATTTTCACATTCCACAAACCAACTAACTAATTTGATTACCTCACTTTCCAACACAACACTTTCACTTTCTGAGCAGACAGTTTTTTCTCTCTGTTGTCTGTCACATTATTATGTAACGACACAATGTTTCATGGTCAGCTGCATCCAAAGTCAGATCATCTCTTTACATGAGTGCATTAAGGCTTTGCTAATGCCAATTCACACAATTCTGTAATTTAATTCAAATACCAACAAACTATGATAGAACGGAAGATAATACCCATTACCCTCAACAAGTGTGCACTGGGCTGATTACCTTCCGTAATAAAAATATGATTGAGACATTGTTTGTCTCTTCCTTTGAGTATTTGTCCCAAACACTAAGCTTGTACATGACATGACATGTATGTATGTACAAAGTTAATGAGTCACGAACGGTCGACTTGGCTCTGAGCCAGAAAGTCATCTTGAAAAGTACACAATGTACTTTCTCCTCCTATAGGACGAGACGGAGCTGACTCATGGATAGAATCTTTGAACAAGCTATATTTAGATTTTAACCACTGACTTTAACCCTACACTACAGTAGCACTTTGTAGTGTCCCTATTTTGCCCCAAACAGGGACACCGGACTAAGACGCCCCCTGTTCTTTCTTTTTTTTTCTGAACATGCGCTACTCCCGTACTTGCGATTAGGATTAGGTTAGGGTTTGAGTTAGGTTGTTGGTCTGACAGTCAGACCAATAGTATGTCTAAACTAAAGTCTGTACCTGCCAATACAAACCAATACATGAGTGCACTCCCGGTGCACATATGCAAACGGCAAACACACTCACTGTTTCTATGCACAGTCACACACACACACACACACACGCACACACACACACACACACACACACACACACACACACACACACACACACACACACACACACACACACACACACACACTATTATTGTGTGGCATAGTGTTTAGAAAAAGAAAAGATCAGTAGTAGTCAGTACCAGTTCAGCTACTGTTATCACTGTCCACAAGCAGCTAATAAGTCAATGTGAAGGTAAAGGTCTTCAGGACATTAGGTGAATCAATATAAGGTTTAACCCCAAAAGTTTTTCAATGGATTCTGGAAGTATTTGGGATGCTAAATAACATACTTTCAGTATGTTGTTTAGCATGGCCAATACTACCAGAATCAAGTGAAAAATCACTATTGATATACGGTACAGCGGTGCCGGCTGCCATTTTGAACGTAATGGTGTATTTTCCTAAGTCTTTTGTATGTTCATAAGCATGTCTACAGGTACAAGAATCAAGTGAAAAATATTTTGTATATATTTTGTTTCAATTGAGATATACAGTATATATAACGTTTATAAGCGTTATAAGCCTGCCATCTTGAAAATTACGCCTTTCCCGAAGGTATATTTTCCTAAATGTGTAGTATGTTCTTAAGCATGTCGAGAGCGAGGTACTAAACAAAACTACTGGACGCGATATTGAAAATGACAGCTTTCTGGGGGTTAGATTTGGGTAGACTTTTAGTATGTTATTTAGCATGCCCAATACCTCCAGAATCCATTGAAAAAACTTTTGTGTAAAAAGCTTTTTGTATAATTTTTTGGGGGGTTAAGTGGTATTTCTTCATAAATTTACTTGTCTACATTCACAACCCTCAGACACTTACCACTCCTCTGAAGGACGGGGGAATCAGGCCGCAGTAGATGGGGATGAAACAGCTACAGACCAGGGCCTGTGGACGGAACAGAACACCTTATTAGATAGATAACACCATACATGCACCATACAACACCCATCTTCCCATATTAGATACCACAGTGATACTACGCTGATAAGAGTTCCAGGGTTCATTCACTGCAATCTTTTCATTACATACGCAATGTGCCAAAGGCACCTATCAAATCAATGACTTTCACTTACACTTCCGAGGACTGTACGAGAACGCCCTCGATTCCTAGAATGCGTTGAGTTCAATGTGTTCAACAGACCAGACGAATTGCCTAACTCAAACTCGTGTCAACCAAAGTGTGACAATTACCCCCCCCCCCCA
>OOFJ01106399.1:0-10467 GCA_900323375.1 Benthosema glaciale
GGGGATAACGCATCTCCGTTTACATAGAAGTCAGTCAAGCCCAATTGACTGACTTCTATGTAAACGGAGATGCGTTATCCCCCCCTAGAAATCGGCAGTACCCCCATAGCACCCCCAGTCACAATTTTCTGGAGCCGTCGCTGCGAAAGTGGCTGAGCCGCCGCCGGTACGTCCAATCAGACTGCTGGCCGGTATATAATTGACAGGACGTACCAGCCCAGCTCTCTCTCTCTCTCTCTCTCTATGCATGAAGCCAACTCTACGCACACCAGCGAGACTGAGGCTGCAGCCTAATTGCGAGGCCGGTGTGTGCGCGAGACTGACTGTGGACACAACTATAGGGAGCTCATTAAATGGCAACAATATTGGCTTTCTGTTTGCTTATTCCCCTTTTTTTCCCTCTCTTTTTAACATTCGAATGGTGCTGTAGTTATAGCCTACAGTAGGCTATAGGCTACTGTATATGTTTTTAGCTAAATTATGTGTCAGATATGACTGAGGTATCATTCGATCGATATGTTAAGCCTGTTAATCTACCCTGTGGAGGGTGAACTATATACACCTAAAGTTGGCATTATGCTTATAGGATGGGTAACATCATTGGACACACATTTCACGTATAGGCCTATAGCCTACTGTATGTGGAAATAAACACAAAAAAAGTGGAAAAAAGACAACCAAACATACAAAAAACACCTAAAGCTTTGGGGACTGTTTCATTCTATTCTTTGTATTGTTTTAGTAGGATAATTTATTTATTTAAACATGCATGTTTAAGATAAGAATGTGATGATACAAATAGCTATCAGGCTATAGTGTCGGTTTTAGGCCTATACTGTACTCTAAATAAAAGAACATCATTATTATTTGCTATTACATACTGTCTACACTGCTGTGTTTTGCAGTTACTACAGAGTTTCACATCTGCTTGTAGTAACCGAAAACTGTAGACTATATTAATTGTATTATATACAATACTGTAGTTACAGTAAGTATACCATAGCGGCATAGCCTATGCTCTTGTAGTATTAGCATGCAATACAAATAATAATTACACCTGAAAAGCAAAAAATGCTGACAGATATACAGTATTCCTTATATCAGTATGGCAGTGCTGTAGCTTCTGTTGTTGTCTCGAATGAAATTGGAAATTTATTTTCTGCTTGAAATGGATTGGTTCCCCTTCTTCCTTTAATGGTATATATGTGTGTGTGTGTGTGTGTGTGTGTGTGTGTGTGTGTGTGTGTGTGTGTGTGTGTGTGTGTGTGTGTGTGTGTGTGTGTGTGTGTGTGTGTGTGTGTGTGTGTGTGTTGACTAGTGCTGCACGCGCGCACACACACACATGCACACACACACGCATGCGCACACGCACACACACACACACACACACACGCACAAACTCACACAAAGACGCACACGCACACACACAATAGCTCACAGAATCGCACATACCGGTATATGCCATGCCGGCAGGTGTTACATTTTTCCTGTCCTATCTTGTAGTACAAATGAAATCTGTGGGTCCTATAGTAGCATCATACTCGTCTGGTTTCTTCCTCCTCATACTCGTCTGGTTTCATCCTCCTCTGCGACCTTTTTTTTGTCCTGGACTAAAAAAAAAACATGAAATAAAAGAGCCTCCTCGTGCAGCAGCATTGTTCAGAAAAGGACCAAAAACGGAAGATACCATTTCAATACCATTTCCAAAACAGTGATCCTTTCTTTGTGTTTAGTCTAATAATTAGTAGTACGATTGATTTCTTGTGTTGTGCTGTGCTGCGCCGCTGCATGCGCTGCGTACAGAGTTGTTGTTGGCGAACGATGCCAAGCGGTGAGGAGGCCATGGGCTTCCTCCTCTCCTCTCCTCTCCTCTCCGCGTGACTTTGACACATTTCCATGCAGAGCTCGCATGCGGGTCAGGATTTTCGCATCTCATTGAAATGTTTTTTTTTTTGTGGCTATTTCTTTATTTTTTTCTTCTTCTTTCTCTATCATTCGCTCCCGTATCTCACATTGAGCCGGCGTGACGTGTGCGTGTGCGTGTGTGTGTGTGTGTGTGTGTGTGTGTGTGCGTGCGCGTGCGTCATGTCTTTTCCTCCTGCATACCAAAAGATCATGAAGAACCTATTTCCAATATACTGTGATTTGTCTCAAGCCACTACTTCATCTTATCCCCCTCCGAAAAAAATAATAATAAAAAGACTAAAAAAAATAAAAAAAACTTTTGACAAGTCCAAAATGCATGGAATGCTTTACATATCATAGTTGAAAGGACAGACACGCAGTAAATGATAAACAGGTTGTTGTGTACCATCTCGCCCCCTCACATCATTGAAAAGGACGGAATGAAGGGACAGTTGTGTGTGAAATGATCTTTGCACCTCTGTTTTATATCGTTTGGCTATATAGCATTATCGTTTGCGTTTTTTTGATTTATTTTTTGGGTTATTTTACAAAACAGACAAGCCACCTCGTCTGAATCATTTGCACCGCCTCAGAAAGAGCTAATAATAATAATAATAATTATTATTATTATTTTATTTATGTTAATTTTGTCTGATTGAGAACACAGTACTCCTGGAGGCTTTTAATGATTTGTGGTGGTGATGATGATGATGTTGATACTACTTTTATTCCCATCTTATTTATATTTGTATTCTTTTAAATAGGAAGACAAGTAAACAAGTATTCTGAGTTGTTTATCGCAGTTCCTCGCGCCAACCTGCTGCATTGCTGCATTCATGCCTACGCAGTTGAATAATAATTAATAAGGTGTTACTAATGTTGGTAATGCCACCACCATGTGTAATGTGGACATTGACATTCCACTGGCCAAACCAAACTTCAGACATTTAAATGTAACATTTTATAATGTGACAGAAATCTAACTCATCAAGAGAAACTTTTTTTTTTAAACCTCAGCCCTGTTTTTAGAATTCTTAAACTACAAATGAAGGGTGGGCTTGAAAGGTAGAGTTGGTCCTTTCTTTCGTCTACGGACGTTTCGTGTCCCCCTTTTTGTTTATTTGATCTTTTGCTGAATGCAGGCTTATTGTTCTTATAGATAGGCTTATAGATCTGTCTGAAAACGTTATTTCGTTATTATTTTCAAAAAATATGGCAGGTATAGTAAAATGATATAAACCTCCTTCAACAATAAGCTGGTCAAAATAATAAACAGTTCAACATTTGTAAAAAGGGCAATTTCCATTTTGTTTGTGTTCGACGATCTAACAAGCAGCCTATTGGTCGACTAGTCGTGTCATCATCGCCAGCCTAGCCCCAGCATAGACCACGCAAATATCATGTGCTATTCAAAACTATTTTATCAAAAAGTACTACCGTGACCAAACAAAACAATTAGTATACATCTCATCAGAAGGATGTTCGTGCAAGCGCTCTATCATATCCATATCAAATTCTAAGTTCCATCGTGTACAAAAGCGGAACTCTGGTTTGCTCTTTCTTTTTTCTTCGAGGCAGCTGAGGTGGAATTGGGAAACCACTGGAGTGCATGCAGTCAGTCCACACGATATGTTTGGGATCATAAGGCCGCCACTAATTGCAAGCTGAAGTGTGGGTGTGGGTGTACGTGTGCGTGTGTGGGGGTGTGTGTGAAATAACACCAACAATAACAATAATTTAATTGTCACGGTTAAAATGAAAGAGTCGACAGATGGATTTGTCAACTAATAATGCCCATCCCTAGTACAAAGATCATAGCAACTTTGTGGACACGTAATCAAAGTGACCGAATGTCAGAATCTCAAATGGGTTTACGCAAAAAAAAAGAAAAAAAAAGAAAAGAAAAACTTATGAAGGTTCACCACATCCCAGAAAGACTGTAACCTATGGAATTAGACACATGTATCATACACAAATCCATATGAAATAGGCAACGTTTATGAATATTGCAAATAATATCTGTTCAGGATTTAAACATGAATTGTGTCACTATACTGAAAACCAGGAAGGAACTGATGTTGCTTTGCAAAGTACACGCGTGTTTCACAACTGGAATGTATTACAGCCGCAGACTGGGCCATATTCAGCACATTAAAGCTCTTCTGTGTACCTATATGGTTTGGCTATGTGATCCAACAGTTTTCAATTGCGTAACATCTTGTACTTTATTGCATGCTTGTACATAGTACAAACCACTCTATTTCCTTCTCTGTCTTGCTCTATGTATCACCTGCTAAAACATATTGGAGGACATTATTTTTTTTCGTGCCAGTATGGGAGTGTTAAAGAATGCCAAAAATCATTTGATCTATTTGTGTTTGGTTTGGTTTAGGGTTCATTTGCTTTGTCTTTGTTTCTTTTAACAAATCTATGGGATTGCATATTGCCCTGCCTGCCCTTTCACTACTCAACATGGCAACACCTTTATGAGGATGCTGAGATATTTTGTGGTAATCACTTGCCATGTCAAAGTAATTTGTCACTGTAGGCTACACAAGTTGCAAATGTAAAACTTGCCACAAACAAACAAACCACACGTGCGCAGGTGGGTGCACACACACGCGCACACTTGTGCGCACTCACACACACGCACACACACACACACACACACACCCGCACGGTTAGGGAATCGCTGTCAAAAGGAGGCTGAAGGTGCTCTGGGTGAGTGAGAGACATGACACAACTTTGCACGTCCCTAATCAAATAGTGCTAGTGTATTTTGATATCCATCTAACGTTGCTTCCCCGGGTTTAAAAGAGAGCATGCAGGTTTTTAGATGGAGGCTATAGAAGGGAGGTCGCATGAATGGTGATCTTGAATGTGTACAACTTTCCTTTTTTCTGTTTTGTTTTCTTCTTTTTTTTTCTTTTTCTTTTTTTGTGTACGTTGGACCTGATTTTGATTTCAAACACTGTATAACTCACCAAGGAATTTACCACTAAGTTTAACACTGTATGCTGTTGACAATGCTGTCTTGTCTGTTGCGTAGGTTGGGGTTTTTTCTGACTAGGTTTAGGTGGTTTTCCCAGTCTGGTGTTAAACTGACTTGTTATTGTTGCTTTATAAATTCACAGAGCAGATGTCAGTTCCATCTGTTAGATCAGTGGTTTTCAACCAGTGGTCCGGGGACCACCAGTGGACGTTGAGGGGGTTCCAGGTGGTCCCCAGCTAAATTATGGAGAGTTGGTAACCAAATAGACCCTTAGACCAAATAGATCTTTAACTCTTGAGAGCGAAAAATGAAACCAAATGGACCCATACGGGTCCATTTGGTTTCATTTTACGCTCTCAGGAGTTACATTATTGTTAAACCTCTGCATTACTTAATTTTCCAATAAGTCTATATACAATTATAGAAATAATTGTTATTTTGATCAACGTTTGCTTAGTCAGGATGGTGGTCCCTGGGTCAAAATCCGTCAGGATGGTGGTCCCTGGGTCAAAATCCTTCAGGATGGCCGTGGTCCCTGGGTCAAAATCAGTTGAAAACCACTGTGTTAGATTGAGATTGTGTGACTTGTATTTAACAGTGAGTACTATTTCGCTTCAGTGACGTGTGGCAGCTTCCATTCAAACACGACTCAAAAACCCTGTGCTTGCCAATAAAGGAACAGAATCCTGAATATTTGTCTTCTCTCTTAAAGCTGATCTTTAGTGAACTTTTTTGATTTGTAATTGTTAAACCTTGTGAGTTTAAAACGAAGGAGTGGGTTCGGTTAAAGTCCAGCGCTATAATCTGACCTGCAAAAAAGGTTTCCCGTATAAATAAACACAACCCGATCGAAAACACATTTGGGTGGACTTGAATTGAACCAGAAGAGGTTTTAAAATCGCTCAGATCTTCATGTTAGAATGTTTTAATTTAATTGTGCGTTTCATTTTCTTTTTATTATTATTATTATTATGATTTCCACCAAATGCCCCATTGCTACCAAAAGTAGAGATAACTTGGACTTTGGTCTCACAGTGTAACTGGTGTAATTTTGTTTTCCAGCTAGATTCCACTGTTAATGTCCAGTCTCAGGTTCATGCATTGCTGACTGATGTGACTGCATCTCAGGTAGAATGCAACGTTTAGGCCCCACCTTTCGGTGACACAAGAGCAAGTACAATGCATCGTCATTAAAAAGCAAGTACAAAAAAACAAAAAACAACAAAAAAAAAGAATCATTTTAGATCCAAGAGACGAAAATTCGTGAAATATTTTGCATATATGCTGTCTTCTGTATTTTTCTTAATATTTGGTGCACTGTATATGTATTAAGTATTACTTTGTATTGACATAGTTCACAACGGATGCCATACTCTGTTTATTAGGATGAAGCAGAAACAGAATCAAATTATTGTGGCTGTATAAAACTGTCCGTTTTCCGCGCACCGCCGCCTTTGGATTTTCTCCGGTTCCATTCCCAGGACGTTTCATTGTTTACCACTCATGTTTCTAGATTGATTCTTTTTGTCTTTCTGCTGTTCTTGGACAATGTTAATGTGTATTAATGAACAAACAGAGATCCACATTCCCATACACATTTTGTATTGGTTCATAAATAGACATTTTTACAAAACAATGAAGAGTTCTTGTCTTAATAAAAAAAAGATATTAATGTTCAAAGTAATTGGAGTTTGTGTTGTTGTTTTTTTGTACAAATAAGACTTGTTGGGCTATTGTTTCTCAATCCTTTTTGGGCTAGTGCCCAATATCCTCGTTCCTGACCTGTTCTGACATTCCATATGTTGATCCGACCTCTTCAAATCCTGAACACTCAAGACACGCTCTATATATGGACCAGGGCTAGCCACTGCTAGCCCTGGTCCAGTGCTTACAGCGAGTCTCTCACTGACACCTGCCGGGCACGCCTCCACTGCTCTCTAGCAGTTTTCCCACTGCCCTGCGAGCGTCACCGAAAATAAACGAAACTATGTAGCTACTCACCGAAACAAAGGCTGCTAGATCTTGGTAAAAGTGTATTCTCAAAGCTGTGTCTCAGGTCTCCAGCTTCTCTCTAAAATGCACTATTTTTTGTCATGAAATAAAATGCAGCCGCAACCCGGAAATGCCATTGTAGAAAAAATTACTCTGTCCGGTACATTACTTTATTAAAATGGGAATAAATGTGCATTTTAGAGGGAAGCTGGGGACCTGAGACACTCCCCAGCTTTGAGAATAGACTTTTACCTTCAGGTCTAGCAGGCTTTGTTTCGGTGAGTAGCTACGTAGTTTTGTTTATTTTCGGCGTCTTATGAACCCTCGCACGGCAATGGGAAAACTGCTACAGAGCAGTGGAGCCGTGCCCAACAGGGCCTCAGTGAGAGACTCGCTGTAAGCACTGGACCAGGGCTAGGCCACTGCAGAATTCATTCCATACGTATGTTGATCTGACCCCCCCCATGCCAAAGCGCCAGTGCTCGCCCAACAGTGTGCCGTCAACCAGGCGGGCGGATGCGCGCACGCGACCGCACCCTTAGGGCTTCGTAATGACTGCTGTATATTGGGTTGCTTATGATCAGATCAAAGATCAGATATTAAACTGGACTGTTTATTATGTAATTATTAGCCAGGGATAAAAAATCCTGTTGAGATTTGTAACGTATATGGAGGTCAAGCACTGTCACATCAGGGCCCCCAGAATCATTCTCCACTCTCCAGTACAGGGATTTGTACCAAAATGCGGTTCCATGTAGGAACCGAATAACAGAGGAGTACCGGTTACCCATACAAATTATTCAATTTAGGTTCATGGATGCGCAGTCACGTGCCATTGTGTACTGGCGCTCAGCTGCCGGGGCCCCTCTGACCCGCCACTGCATGGCAGCTTGATTTGCAGTAGTTTGTTTTGTTTGTGCGGGACGGGTCATGCGAGATGGTCACCCTAGACGCCTCAGCACCAAGTGCTACTGGTAGCAACGAGTGAGTGAGTGAGTGAGTGAGTGAGTGAGTGAGTGAGTGAGTGAGTGAGTGAGTGTCTGCCTGCATGTCTTTAAATTTGCTTTTGGTTAAATATACATTTGACCTCTTACTGTATTTCAGTTATTTCATACCATTAAATAGAGAGCCAGAACATAGGAAAACTCCTAACTATACCCATCCCTATTCTCCAGGGAGCATGGACAGCAAATCCCACTGAAATTCAACCAGAAGTTTTAAAGATCTCAAGTTTGGCACCAACATTTTGGTCCCAACACACCCTTGCCATCCTTGAATTGAATAAATAAATAAATGGCCTTGTTACAAATAACTTAGAATTGTGTGTTGAAAGGAACTGGAAGCAGTTTGCACCGTTGCACCTGTCTATTTTCTCACAATTGAGAGAACACAATTGAGAGTTCTCTCAATTGTGACCTCGTCCCTTGCCCGTTCCAACCCATCTTTGTTGGGGGCAGCCTATTGTTCACTTATCCAATTTCGCCTTGACTGTGATCTTTGACCTGTGGCCTTTGCAGCCCCGACAGCATTCCTTTAATTATATTGCCGAGAAAAGAAACACAGAAACAAAATACACAAGCAGACGCGGCTGATTATAATATCCTGCCACAGACAAGATAATAAAGGATGCAAACAGACAGGACTGATAACGATGCACTGCCACAGGCGACGCATAATAAACAACACACTGAAGGGAAACTGATAGCAATAGTTCAGTTACGTTTACAGCTTGAGTTGAACAAAACACTATTGCACCACATATTGTGGGAACATATTATTAGCAAAGATCATATGGAAAACAAAACAAAACACTGATGGTAGTGCAGAGCTGCTG
The DNA here is from genome assembly GCA_900323375.1 of Benthosema glaciale. Classification (NCBI taxonomy): domain Eukaryota; kingdom Metazoa; phylum Chordata; class Actinopteri; order Myctophiformes; family Myctophidae; genus Benthosema; species Benthosema glaciale. The sequence goes on from OOFJ01106399.1 coordinate 8,724, forward strand.
TTTTTGACAAATCTTCGTCTGCTTTTATTTGCCCAATGTTTGCCTACATGCCCATATTTGGAACGATAGGGTTAATAGTCTTGCGTCTACCTGTGTGCGCGTGCTACTTTTCCATTCATATAAATCTATTTCCGTTTATGTTAAACCTGGCTGGCTGTGACTTGGGGGAAGCTTTTCACCGAAAGAGAGTGCCGCCCTGTATAGACTTTTTTTTTGTTTAGCCGTCCAAAAAACAAAAACAAATCAATGCATTGACGGATGGATTATCAAACTGGCCTATTAGAGAACAGAGGTATGAATGGTCCTGAAGGAAAAATGTTCAAAGCAAAAACAAATGGCCCGACTCTAAACTCCAAAACACCTCAGGTGTTTCATAAAGGCCCATTGAAGGGGGATTATAAACTCTCAGGTGGGACCCACAACAATCACATTCTTTCTATGAACGCTTTTAATTAGGCATTCACTAAGACTAATTAAACTAGGAAGGAACCTGGAAAGATCTGACTGTCTGAGAGTCTCTATTGTTCACATAGTCAAAATTACCTGGCAGTTAATAAAACATGAAGAGATTCAAAGGAGCTGATTCTCTAAAGAGCAATGTGGCTTTTATGTGATCAACATTTTGGAGCGGTGCCTCCAAGGCATGCGGTGATATGGAAATTCTTGGCCGATAACCGATGTTTAAAATAACAATTTAGCCAATAGCCGATATACGGATACCAATATACAGTATGTTTATATCAGTCAGATAACTCACGAATAGATTTAACTAATATTTATTATAGAATCAGAATACAAGTGTGCATATAATATTTTACATTGGCGTTCGGCTCTGCTACATTTTTAGATATACAATAACAACCCACATGGGGAACAGAAATAACAAAGCCTGCGGTGGTGGTGGGAGCAAAGTACAAACATCACATAACAACAACCATAGACATTATAAAATATAGACGCCTCGTTGGTCGGCTTCAGTCCATTGGAGCGACCTGTCTGCAACGGAGGGCAGAAGTAAAACTGCATTGCTACCGGCCGCTGTCACTCAAGTACCTACTGGCCAATCAAATCACGTCTTCTCCGGGATCTTCCGTTTACATTCCAAAGCAAGTGCCGCTGGGAAAGGAGGAGTCGCGCCTCTGATTGGTTTACCGAACGGTGGTTCCGCTTTGCTTCCGCTATGCTTCGCAAGGAATCTCGGGAAAGACAGCCAATATCGCCTCCATGTTGCCCTCCGTTGAGATACAGACGGCCCAGTGCCGGAAGAGGCGCTTATATGTCTATGACAACAACCATATGCAAAAGGAAGGCAGGAAGAAGCATGCAGACTAGTGAGTTTAAATACCCCGCCCAATTGGTCAGCTGACTGCCACATCAGCGAATGACATTTGGGTCTTGCACATACTGAATACACCCACAGTAATTCAGCATATTAACCCCTTGAGTATATGTACTGTATGTGCCCTAGAGCACAGCATTAAATCTCTCGAGTATATGTTACTGAACTAACTCTGCAAGCTACGTTACACAGTGGCTTACACTTGAAGCTGTTTATAAACCAGCCAGTCAGTGACATCATTGACGACTCCTTGGTGTTACTCTTCCTGCGACCGAGTAGCCTCTGAAATCAGGCTCTTCCCCCTTCATGGGCCCCTCGGGGGGCTGGGCCCCGGTGCATTGCACCGTTTGCACCGCCGATATCTACGCCAGTGACGCAAGTGCAACTTGGGCGGCTGCGGCTCAG
>OOFJ01106409.1:0-12017 GCA_900323375.1 Benthosema glaciale
CCCCCCCTCTCTCTCTCTCCCAGGCGCTCGTACAAAAAAGCTAGGTGAAAATGCTTTCAATAATGTAATGTATTTGTTATAAAAAAATATATATTAATGTAATTGTTTTGTGTTTCATCAAATATATTTTAGCAATTTACAATTTTGGCATTTATCCTCACTGGATAAGGGACATCCTGTACTTGTTTAAAATGAGAGAAGATTGAGGTTATGATGAGGTAGTCTGTTGGAGTATAGAGTGACCAGATCCAAACTGTTCATTTGAGGGACATAAGTATTGCATGTGTGGGACAAAATAATTCAGGGTTTCAATTCAAATATAGCAAAAAATAGCCGATCTACAAGCTCAAAACGCGTCGCACTGAGCTTGTAGATCGGCTATTTTTGATACGACAGTACATGCCAATGCGGCCCCTCTGGAGTGAGTGTCCCACTCCCTCTCCATCTTCAAAGTTGACCCACCACTGCTTTATAGCCTATAGGGGAATATTTCTCATGTTATTTTAACAGACTTCACTAGGGCATTGTGGGACAGGGTCTCAATATGTGGGAGGCTTGAAACGTATTTGAAATGAGGGACTGTCCCACGCAAAGAGGGACATCTGGTTGGAGTGTCGATGTGAACTGTACTGTGGTTGGGGTGCTGTAAATGCGTATCATGGACGTATCATGTGCTGTTTGCCGGATGTTTTGTGGTGTTTATAGTCTATTATCCTTTTTTTTTTTTCAACTCATATTGTCATTGATCCTGTATTTAATGTTTGTTTGTTTGATTGATTTGTTCTTTAATAGTTTTTTTCTTTGAGGTGAAAATTAAATTTGTTTATTTGGAAATGATACATAGGTTTACTAAGAAGAAGCTGTTAATACTGCCATCTTATTAATAATTCAAGAAAGTCTGTATATCTGTTTATCTGGCCACTTCCTTCCTTAGCACAGAGCAAGACTGCTGCTCTAAGATGAGAAAAAAAACATATCAGTCCAGTTTCAGCCTCTCTCTCTAAACTGGCTCTACTTGTTTATAAAGCGGATGTGTGTCTTGCACTAGTTATGCAAACTCCTGATTTTAAGGATTCTGTGTGAAGAAAAAAAAACAAAGAAACAAAAAAAAAAAAAAAATAAAAAAACAATAGGCCTAGTTGTTGTTGTTGTTGATAATGGACAAAGTGGTCCTTCAATTCAGAATGTTTGATTTTTATTCAACGTTCTCAGTTTTGTTTGTTTGTAATGTAATTTCTAAACGTGATTAAAAGGCCTTCATGGCCTTCCGTGTGTGTGCGTGCGTGCGTGCGTGCGCACGTGCGTGCGCACGTGTGTGCATGTGCGTGCGTGTGCAAAATATCTTATACTCAGGTACAGCACTTGCGTAAATGCACTTACCGCTAGTATACCACAGAGATTAGCATCTATTCTAGTCATAGAGTTCCTCCTTACAGTATCTGAACAACCTGATCACTGTCAGTGAAAAGTGGTCTTGAGGTCACGCGTAGGAAGAGGAGGAGGAGGTGACACTTTTTTCATCCACTGCACCGAAGACATGTATTTCTATTCATCGTCGTGCTTTTCTCATTAAAGAACAAATAATAACGACTTACACATCAATTCCCCCAATGTCTTATAACTTCTATTCCATACCCGAACCGGGTATTACAACTTTTGTGTTGCACTAGCTCAACATTTCATATAACCCTAAATAATGATAACATCAACAGAGGCGGAAACAAGCTTCCAGTCAAGTGGTGTCAAAAATAATCGAGTCAGCATCAATTAAGATGAAATGCAGCAGTGACATGTTGTGCATCAATACAGAAAAGTTAGTAGATTCATACATTTGAATCGAAATCAAATAGTTGCCTGGTGATTGAATTGTGAGGGCAGTGCCAATGCACACCTCTAATTTCACAATGTCAAATTTAAAATATAACTTTCAGATAAAATACTAATTATAAAAATGTGGAAAGGTAATTCATTTTAAGTTATCATCTCCAGAAATGCCAGTTGACAAAATATGCTGAGGGCTGTGCATGTTGGTGGTAGATAGTGTGTGTGTGGGTGCGTGGGTAGGTGTTTAGGTGTGATGCTTCCAACCTGACCACCACAAGCCTTGAGTCTTGCAAAATGCACCTGCCTCTCTACGATCAACATCTGATGAACACACGTTATTTTACAGTATATGTCAACTGTATGCAGAATTAGTGAATATGTGTAGTAGATTGAGCTTCATTAATTCCCCCTACTTATACCTAGTTAATGTGTTACAGTAAGTCAGGCTGGCTTACCAGCCTATAGTGCCTGGACCGATACACTATAGCCTCCCGGGCCTAGACGACAGATTATTGAAGAAAGCAAACCATGTTTATATTACAGGGGCGGCGGTGGCTCAGCGGTAGAGTGGCTGGATGGTAACCGCAAGGTTGCCAGTTCGAACCCAGGCTCCCCCAGAGTCAGTGTCGAAGTGTCCCTGCGCAAGACACCGAACCCCTCCCGATGTGCTGGTCGGTACCTTGCATGGCTTCCACCGCCAGTGGTGTATGAATGTGTGTGTGAATGGGTGAACGTGATGCACAATCAATGTAAAGCGCATTGGATAAAGGCGCTATATAAATGCACCATTTATATTACTACACATTTTGTCCAAACATCACTAACGCTAATATTAACCTGGTGTTTACCTGTGCCCTGAGGGACACTTTTTTCTAGTTATAATTTGAGTATATAGTATTGTAATAAATATTTCTAACCTGGGTCTTCTTGCAGTTTTAAGTAATTAAAGTATAAAAGTATCTGCCCTGGGCTTAGATAAAAAATAATAGGCCTACAGTATCAGTATGTATATATTTTGAAGTGGAAACACACGTCTCTGCTGCATGCTCTTTCCCGTTTTAGGTTCAAGGTTGTGCTTTATTGCTACATATTGTGTACAGAATAACACTTATGGGTCTTAGTAAAGAAGTTGCAAGTCCCTTTAATTCCTCTGAAGTGACGGAGCACGGAGTATGTCGAGTCGTTAATTGATGAGGTCAGGATGACCTGGTTTATATTATTCACTGCGACATGAAACCCTGACATGTCCAAAACGAGCGATGATCTTATAAAACACATGTTTGCATACGGCAAGTTAACTGAAGTTATATAGCTAATAGTTGATGCTGAGCAACTCATTTGGTGAGCAAAACTGCAAACCAGAGCACAGCCAGCGAAACAAGTAGCAACAACAACACCAGTGTGCAGCAGCAGGATCAAACCAGTGCAACAGTTGCTCTCTCCTGCACTCCTCCAGACAATCGCCTAGATTAACCAGCGCAACCTTCTCCATAATGAATGCATAATATTGCATATTACACAAAACAGGTATTGTTATTTATTTTAATGATATTTAAAAAATCGGTCCGAAAAGGTCGGGCCGGGTCGGGTAGGGTCGGGTTCGGGGCAGAAAATGAGAACTCTATACCACGGCACCTTAGACAGGCAGCCTCTGTATAGGCATTTTTAAATGTAATGTTTTCTTTTGAATGTTATGACACACAGACGACAGCAGCAAGAGAGCAGAGGATGTGGTCACAGAGCAGGATGCACCGTTCCTCATGCTCATTTGCTCAATGACCAGAAATGACACGCGTGAAACCTTCCTTTCAAGCCGACCACAAGCCTGCAGAGCCTTGCTAAGAACACCTGCTTCTCTGCAGATCTCTGTCTGTACAAACAGACGCAGAACACACACAAGGTTGTGTTTTCTACACGTCAGCTGTAGATCAGTGGTTTCCAACCAGTGGTCTGGGGGACCACCAGTGGTCCTTGAGGAGGTTCCAGGTGGTCCCCCAGCTAAATGACGTTACGAGTTGGTAACGAAATTAAATGGACTGTCATAGATCTTTAACTCTTTAGAGCGTAAAATGGAACCAAATGGACCCGCACGGGTCCATTTGGTTCCATTTTACGCTCTCAAAAGTATTTTTTTTTGTTCTAACATCTGCATTACTTCATTTACAAGAAGTCTACACAACTAGATAAAGTACAAGAACTGTTATTTTGCCTGAGACTGGGAGGCCGGGGTTCGCGCCCCGCCCGGGTCATACCAAAGACTAAAAATGGGACCCAATACCTCCCTGCCTGGGCACCTGGTCTGTGGCTCAAATCCTGAATAAATAAATGGACCTTGATATAAAAAGGGTTGAAAACCCCTGCTGTAGATTATGAGCATGTATATGTATGGATTGATTATGTCACCATGTTGCTACTTATAATCTGGTGAACAAATGCAAAACTTGACAGATATCTGTTGGGCTTCTCTCTGCCTTTATTGAGAGTTCAGAGTAGAGAGAGAGATGTTAGGAAACAGTGAGAGCGACACAGCAAACTGGTTGTATGGGCTCGGGAATCAAACACACGCCTCGCCGTCAGGCTAGAGCCTATAAGTGGTATGAGCCTTAACCGCTAGGCCAGCCGTACCAAAATAATCCTGCCAGTCTTAATGAGCATGTTCAGAAGTCCTGTCTATTTAAACATCACATACTGTATGGTCGGGTGTGGAACACTTTTACTTAGGCCTACTTTTCATGAAATGGAAAAACATATATCCTGTATCCAATCCAAAATGTATTCCACTGTAGTTATTATTTAGTCGCAGACTCTTGTTAATACTCGGCGGCGATGGCTCAGGGGTACGGTGACATTCGGTTCGAACCCGGGGTCCCCCAGAGTTAGTGTCGATGTGTCCTTGAGCAAGACACTTTAATCCCCCTAATTGCTCCTGATGTGCTGGTAGGTGCCTTGCATGGTTTCCGCTGCCATCAGTGTGTGAATGGGTGAATGTGATGCATGTGATGTCTATGTAAAGCGCCTTACACCAGTTGAAGGAGTTTAAGTATCTCAGGGTCTTGTTCACGAGTGATGGGAGGACGGAGGAGGAGATCAGCTAGAGAATCGGAGGGGCAGGGTATTGCAATCGCTGTACGAAAAGAGAGGTGAGCCAGAGGTTAAAGCTCTCTGTTTACCGAGCGATCTTCGTTCCTACTCTCACCTATGGTCATGAAGTGTGGGTCACGACCGAAAGAATAAGGTCTAGTGGCCAGAATGAGTTTTCTCTGACATAAGATAAGGTGAGAGGTTCGGTCACGTGGGAGAGACTCTGAGTAGAGCCGCTGCTTCGGAGGTTCTCAAACTTCTTTGGCTCAGGGAACCCCTGTAAATAACTTCCACTGCACCCCTGAATGACACTTTACAGCACCTTACATTCATGTCATATTCTGGAAATATGCCAAGCTTTACCCCTGAGATAGGGAATATCTCATTCAGTTTAATTTATACTCTGCATTTATGCACTTGAACTGCAGCATCCATACTTTGGGTGGAGCATTCACCAAAAAGCCCATCTACAAGCTCACAATGCATCGTGTTGCAACGTGTTGTGATCTTGTAGATCTGCTGTTTTTGGCAAACGGATTTGATGTATAGGCCTAGATATAAGAAGTAAAATATACGTCTAAAAGGTTGAACAAGATATTGATGAATTCCAAATATTATCAGTGTTAGTATTCCACGGTACATGTGGACATGCGTCACTGCTCTATGGATTGTTACCGACTACTGCTCTATGGATTGTTAATGACCTTAAAATTGTAAAGGAATCACAGACAGTGTCCTGTTCTGTGAAGATAGCCAGCACCATATCTACAGTATGTACTTAGTAGTATTTATGCTGTGCTGTGCTGTTTCCAGTTTTTGGACAATATTGAGCTAATTTTGAAAATTAAGCAACAGCAAAATAAATGACCTCTTCATTTGACTTTCTAGCAATCTAGCAATAACCAAAACATACCACCGGACAGAAATGTACAAGGGGAAATTTCAACAACCATAATGTTATTGCCAGGGAGTCATTTGCACTAAATCATAATAGTTGGAAATGGATTCAGCACCCCCCATAACCCCTATAATACGACATCTCACAAGCTCATATTGGCTAATAAGTATATTTCACATATATAGGCCTATAGGTATACCCAAGTTTGTTTGACTGACTCCTGGAGGAATTGAATTGGAACAAATTGAGAGGTGTTAGCAGACACATTTATAACCTCGCCTCACCAGGCTTTCCACCGCGGAGGAAAGCCTGGTCTGTGTTCCAAAATCGCTGTGTGAACCGGTCTGGAGCGGGATGGTAATTTACGTTGTGTTGTAGTCAGATTTGTAGTCATCATGCAGGAAACCACAAGTTTCTACAAATATTGCCTACAACGTGACGTATTTTACCATCATACACACCGGAAGGAAATGCTGCCCAGGCTAACGCCTTTATGAACACAAGGTTTGGTAAGCATTCATTTAGCAGGTTCCAAAAACAAAAACTTGTCCTATGTGAATGTGGCTGCCCCTCATCCTGTGGCGGCAGCGGTGCTGTCAGCTTCTTCGACCTGCAACTGAGGTTCGGTGAGTGCAGGTTCCTCGTGACCATGTTGGTATGAGTCATCCAGGTGTTGAAAACACTGCTCTGGCGGTCAGTAGGTATGAAATAGAACGAAAGTTATGCATATAACTACGGTTCTATGAATACCGGATGACCGCCAGAGTTGTCTGTCACTCGGAATCCCGAAAAGATTTCATGAGGATGATCCCTGTGGGCTGGGGACCTATATGGTGTGGCTCACGCCCACAGGTGGTCACGGGTGACAATTTTGGTATTAAAATTTGACCTATGCGCATACGCGAGATGTACATCCAGGTGTTGAAAACACTGCTCTGGCGGTCATCCGGTATTCATAGAACCGTAGTTATATGCATAACTTTCGTTCTATTTCATACCTACTTTCGTTCCGCCTTGAGGTTTCCTGCCTGCTGACTACAAATCTTTGACTATACGTGACATATTTTACCATCCGCTCCAGACCCGTTCATACACCCGAAATAGAATGCTGCCCAGGCTACTCACTGCTAAAATCTAAAATATCTAAAACCACATATTACACACATAAAGACCTCCAGGAAAGTGTAATCTTCTAAACGTCATTAAAGGGATAGTTCACACTTTTTGAACTTAAGTTGTAAATACTTGCAATGTGGTTGCAACTGTATTCATTGATTGCTCGAGTCCCGTGGTGGTAGTTCTGCTCTGGTTTTAGTGAATATTAATTAGTTCCGGTCATTTTGTGAGGGCACTGGGGTCACTCATTAAAAGTAAATGATTCCACAAAACTAACGCCATTTGTATTGTTGATCTATTTCTAAAATATTAGCACAACATTCGTTCAACTTTGACCCCACTATCACATGGAACTTTTTTGGGGTTGAAGTATTTATAGCATTACATGAGTATAGGCCTAATTAGTATTAAACTCGTGTACAGAAACTAAATAAATCACTGGCTTGTTAACTATAATCACCATGACAACACAGCGTGCACAAATTGCACTCCTTAGTAGCCTTGCCCACCATACTGGACAGTGCCAGTGAGGCCACCATACTGGGCAGTGCGAGTGACGTCACACCGTGCCACACGTATGTATAAAACTCAACGGAGACGCCTACACCGCCATATGATTCAATAGGCATCCGGTTTAACTTCAAGACGTGTAGAGATTTTTGAAACGTGATAATCTCCTGGAACTTTACAGGGAGACGAGCACAGGAAGGGGAAACGTTACTTCTGTGTGAAGATGGAACACAGTGAATCCCTCCGAGCAAGATATGGCATTGAATTCTTCCGTAAGCACGCAAAGTTTGTCTTCAAAGGCAGATTCATCTTGATCTTGATGTTTCTCGCAGGCATTGTCAACATAAGTCTGGGCATCGGCTTGCTTGCGGAGGACAACAACACTCTCCTGGACAAACTGGATAGTATCCTGAAGGATGACAGTAAGTCAGATCTCAGATGGAAGGTCCCGCTGGTGGGCTCGCTGATGATATGTGTGGGTTTGGTACTTATCATTACTGGTTTCCTGGGCTGTTATGCAGCTATGGAAGAAAGCAGGTTCTGGTTGAGCCTGTTCTTTGGTACGGTGTTGGTGCTGTTCATAGCACAGGTGGCTGGAGCAGCGCTAGTCTTGGGTAGATCAGTGACGTGTGACTATGCAAGGTCAAAATACGACATAAATAAAGATTATGTCGAAGACCCATTGAAACCCATTGAAAAATTATGGACAGAAATCATGGGAAAAGGTGTCCATGCTTGCTGTGGATTCTGCAACTACAAAGACTTTGACAATTCTACATTTTATCATCGTTCAAAGAATTACGTAAATGGGCTTAATACAATTGTATGTATTAATGAAACGGCGGATGAACCTTGTGAGTCTGAATGGGATGAATATCCAGATGCATGTTGCCGAAGTATGGATTCTACCTGTACTGAGGAAAGAGCTAAGCATTGGGATAAGGTTGGGAAAAGAACAGGCTGCTACATTGAGATTAAAAGAGCGATTGAGGATGACTTCGATTTTGCTGCACGGTGGGCCCTGGGTGTAGCGGTTCTGGAGTTTTGTGCCATGACTATCTCCATGATCCTTATCTGCACAATAGGTCATTCTTCGGAAAACTAGCACACCGGTACCTAATTGACCCTGGAGGGCCAGAAGAGAAATAGCTTATTATGAAGAGAATGATTGTTAAACACATTGTCTGCGAGTGCCGCATGTCAAAAACAGGCAACAAGAAAGCCCCGCTGGATGCGAAGCCGATAAAGAACTCAATATAGTTCTCCTTAATGGCCAAGAGTTTCCATCCAACTAGGTGGTTAATGATGTTTCAGTTGACATCAGGCAGTAGCATGCAACAATTTCTGAAGTTTAATATACTCGGCTGTCAGAGTGCTCGCCCCTACCAAACGCTGGCAGCACATCAACCCCACCCTCAAACGCCTTCACTGGCTTCAGGTTATTCCACCTCACCTACAAAGCTCTCCTTGCCCTAGTGCCACAGCATCTGTCAGACCTCAAGGACTACACCCCTGAGCGGAACCCATGAGGTCTTCAGAACTGGAGCGCCTCACCATTCGTCACAGAAAAAAGGGGACACTCGGCGATAGAGCATTCTAGGTGGTAGCTCTTTCCCTTTGGAACTCTTTCGCCATGGAGATTTGCCAAACGCCAACATTGGACCTTTTTTAAGAGATGCTTGTTTATTCAGGCTTTTGGCAACTTGTTTGTTTGTTTGTTTGTTTGTTTTTTCTATATTGAAAAGCATCCTTGGCGCTAGATTTATTCACGTTATTATTTAACTGGTCCAATGCACAGCTTTCTGTCTGTCTATCCGTGTGAGCACGGAATGCGCTGTATGATGAAAGGCGTGGCTCACTTCACACAAGAGTGATTTTTTTATTACTTGTCAAATAATTTCAGTCATCAATGTTTATATAACCCATTGTGTATATTACAAACTATATTTATTATTACTATTAATACACAGAATATAGTTTTGGACAGTGGACACATGCCATGACCAGAAGATGTGAGGCAAGGACAAGAATGGACAGGAATAGAACATGCATCTCATATCACTGACATCAGTCTCTCTGATGAGTTCTTGTTCGTCCATCAGGGTTGATCGTGGCCATCGTATCACAGACGCATCAATTATGCTTACGTGTATGGGTGATTCACCACTTGTGTACTGACTCAAGCAGATAAAGGTCATAATCCATGACAATTGTGGATATGAATTAGAAATATTAGAAATGCAGGCTTCAAAACGGGTCTATAGAATCCAACGGGTGGCGTTACGGTTCCCTGTGTCCATTACTTTTGAGCGGTTTTGAACGTGTGTGTTGTCTATATCTTCGCTATTTATTCATAAACTTTATTTTGCCTTTGACTTGAGTGGGAAAATGTTTTTATTCATGCCCATTATATGGAGCAAACACACTTGCAATTTCCCAGAATTTCACCTTTCTACTTATTATTTTTGCACACTGTGACATCATAAAGTTTATTTTGCCATATACTTGAATGGGAAAATGTTTTTATTTATGGTAGATTTATTGTACATTATTTGGAGCAACCACACTTTCAGAATTTCATCTTTCTAGTTGTTTTTATTATTCTGCCTGTGATGTCATGTGGGTCAATAAATCATCATCAGACATCATGATCAAAGGCACCGCTTACTTCACACTGGGGTGTGATTATTATTATTTTGTCAAAACAGGTAAAGAATTTGGTCCAAATTTGATGTACAACTCCCACATCACACAAGACTCACACCAGCACTCATCTACAGTATATCATATTGATAGACAGACAGACAGACAGAATTATTCATAGACAGGTGTCAAGGCAACTGTCCTGCTCTCATAATAGGCTAAGCACTGCACACTAGTCCAAACCTGTTGTTTTGGAAACTGATAATTAAGTATGTTTATTTAGCACATGCACTTCTCCAGGAGTTTATTTTGTACCACTTGTTTCATGGCAAATTTAATACAGATTTGACTTAATATGTTTCTGCTCGAAAACATTACTCTCCTTACCCAGTGTTAAGTTGAACCTGTGTGTCCATTACTAAAGGTAATGGACATCCACATTCTATAAACCCATGAATTACAAGGGTGGCTTCCCAGATGAAGAACAAAAACATAATTCAGATGGAACTCATTTCCCAGTGGATGGTTTGTGTCAGACCGTCAGTTTAACCACACTTGCAATTTCCCAGAATAGCACCTTTCTAGTTAAGAGTGTGACTGCCGATAGGCAAACAGACTATTGTTGCCTCCACCAGGCCGAAGGCATGGGGAGAGTAGGTTTTGCACTCCGTCCGTCCGTGCGTCCATCCGTCCATCTGCATACAGCTAATCTCCGGCACCGTTAACCCGGTTGATGCCAAACTCTGCACACATACTCCCTGGATGCCAACGATGAACCTCTGCCCCAAAGTTTCCACAAGGCCACCATGAGGCCGATTTTGCCAAAACACATTTCTGTAGATTACACGTACACATTTTATCCATACATCACACAATTGGCATTCAAAGCTTGCATGATTGTTCCGTTTCAAACAAAATGCCACAAATCACAAACACAGCGTGCGATTTCCGTGAAATTATACATGGACATTTCCACTAGGCCGAGGACGACATGCCACTTATTTTTTTTACCTATAACAGGGCAATTCCTGAATTTACCTATAACTGCACTGATATGTGTACAACTTTGGGTATGCACACTCCCTAGAGCCATGGAAAAAAACATTTTCCCTGCATCTGCCGGTTATAGCGCCACGGTGAGGCAGATTTCTGAAAAACACATTGTTTATAGCCGTCACACAGATTTCATCCAAATCTCATGCAAATCGGTACACATGATCTCTGTAGTCATGTGATCAAGACGAGTCTGTTGGATTTCTCAGATTCTACACTGATTGTCTATTTTGCCAAACATCACAGGCCTCCTGGTGGAGACCTGTGCCCAGAAGGGCACTTTTTCTAGTTATTGGTATTTTTGTTCTCTCTAAACAAGTGCATACACATATAGCCTCGGTCCCAGGCTTACTCATCTGCGAAGAGAAAAGCCTGGTCACAATGTAAGGCAGAGAAACTATCGGCGGAAATGTCCGGCGGAACATCCGCCAAATGTATTTCCCCCGGATACGATATTTTCCTGACCAATCACAGCACTTGTTTCATTCGCGGAGAATGTAAACTGATTTGTAAAGCATCAACGTCATTTCCTCGGGCGTAACTTCTGCCAAAATCCTGCAACTTCCGCCCAAACAGACGATAGGCGCTACAGAGTATATCTTGCCCAGGGTGATACACATACAGGATACACTTTTTTGCCCTCATATGATTGGACAATATACAGTGAGATCAAAATATGTATTATGTTCTGCGCCCTCTTCTGATTTGACAATATTAGCCTACTATAGATATAGCCGACAACCACACTCGCAATTCCCTAGCATGGCATCTTTCTAGTTATTGTGCACTTGAGCACACAATTACAAGGGTGGAGAAGGCTTCCCAGATGAAGAACAAATACAAAAAATAATTCAGATGGAATTAATTTCCCAGCGGATGGCTTGCGTCAGAC
>OOFJ01106416.1:0-11699 GCA_900323375.1 Benthosema glaciale
TTTCTCCGGTATTCCACTCACTCAATCAGTCAGTCAGTCCGTCACGAGACGACACACATGCTTCCACCTCGAGTCCTATAACTATTTCCAGAAGCATAATTTTAACACCATGGATTTCACACCACTGTATAGTGTATGAATTGAACACATCGATAAAGTTCTCTGCTGCGTTTGCTGCGGATGACAGCGCAGTGTGAATGTAAAGCGCAGTAGATTAAATGTCCAACAATCGCAACTTCTCCGCCCATTCGCATCAAGTCTACCGAAGTATTAGGTGGGAAGGCGACCTTAAACTCGCTATTGTTGAAGTGTTGCTCCTGATGTGCATGGTTTCTTCTGCCATTGGTGTATGAATGAATGGGTGATATAAATGCACCATTTACTATCCTGCCTTGTACTTCCAGCTTTTACATCTCGGCACACGTGGAAATGAAAAATAAGAACGTGTGTGTGTGTGTGTTTCAGGGTGTCTGCTGCTCCTCTGGAACAGAAGCAATGGGAGCTGTGTGTTGAACTGGGGAATGACCACCACATGCTGTCTGTTACTAGATCAGGAAACACCTATACTGTGAGAGAAATACAGACACACACACTCACCTTGAGAACACATTCACAGTCTGTGTGGTTTTAGATGTCTAGAAATGTCGTCCAGAAAAGGCAGCTGATAAATATTTACATAAATAAATAAATGAAATCTCTCTGGCATTCATTATATTATTTAGATGGAAATGTATATGTATAATGGAATATGTATAATTTGCAGTAAAATATAAGTGTGTGTGTGTGTGTGTGTGCGTGTGCGTGTGCATGCGTGCGCAGGTGGAAGTAGATGGAGGTAGTGTACAGGTTAATGGAGAGTGGAACCTGGCTTCTCCTCTACTGCCGCTCACGGTCAATGGCACAACCAGGATATTGCAGGTAACATTTACAAATGTCACTTGATTAGTTCACTGTACTCACCATGGGGTTGTGTTATTAGTGTGATGGGCAGAATACAGAGTCGAATGAAAATGACAGATGAGTTTAATTTGTGATCCTGTTTTCCAGTGTTTATCCAGAAGTGCTTCAGGAGAGATCATGTTACAGTACCTCGGTACATCGGTAAGTGTGTGTGTTGTTGTGTCTGATTTTAAACTTGGATGTTGCAAGGAATACAACACACACAGAACAGAACACATCAAAGGATCAATTATTTTTTATTTTCTTTATTCATGTTTTTCAGCAGTTTAGCATTGTGTGTCCCTTCCTATGTGTATGTACTTGTCCACGTGTCTGTCCAAGCACGGAAATGGTTGACCACCAAGTGTCACTGTTTTTTTTAGAAAGACAGAAGAAAAGCAAAGATGGAGACATAAAGTAAGACACATAGTAGGAAAGCTGTGTAGGGGAAGCACCGGAGCAACTTGCTACTGGCATGTTATAATCATGTGTAGGTAAGCCAGTTGAGGCCTCCTGGTGGGTCTGGTGTTTTATTCCAGTTGAAGGGCAATTTAAATGTTTCATGTGAAGCATACATGCATGCTGTCCATCTACTAGGCACATTGTTGAAGCTGGCTACCAACCAAACAATTATAAAGGAAGTTTGGCACAGTGGTGAAGGAAATGGCATGCATGCTTTCGAGGCCAATGTTCAAAGCTCTCCTGCAGAGTGACAAAGCTAATGTCTTCCTGATGTTCGTGTGTGTGTGTGTGTGTGTGTGTGTGTGTGTGTGTGTGTGCGTGTGTGTGTGTGCGTGTGTGCGTGTGCACGTGCATGCGTGCATGTTGTGTAACTCCAAATTATGGTAAATAGTGCATTTATATAGTGCCTTTATCCAAGGTGGTTTCCAGATTACATCACTGATCTCACACACATTCATACAACGATGGCGGAGGAAACCATGCAAGGCACCAACGTGCTCATCAGGAGTAATTAGGGGTGTAGCGTCTTGCTCAAGGAAGGACACTTCGACACCAACTCTGGGGGAGCCTGGGTCGAATCTTCTGCCTCCCAAGTGGGTTTGAGACCAAAAGTGGAGTCATCAGATGTTCTTTTAGTTATTCATTAAATTGTGTCCCAAATTCATGGACAATTCAACGGTCATGTGGCACATGTCCTTGTCCAACATCCCTACATCTACTAAGGCATCCTTAACCTGTCCTCTCATTTAGACTTAGCTCTGATTTACTGCTCCCACCTGTGTCCGGTACTGTTGAGAATGTGTGGGAAAGCAGACTTTTCTGCACTCTGCCAGCGGGGGGGCCTAGAATGCTACAGCTAGAGGAGGAGGAGCACAATCCCTGTATCTTTAGACACAAAGCTAAAGGAAGACCGCTTGTGGGCATCCCTGGGGGGCCCGTTATTCTTTCTTTCCATTTTTTCTATTTTGAAGCCTTCCCTACTGTGCTTTTTAGTGTTTTTCGAAGGTTTGATCTTTTCCTGTCAACCTGTAGTGTCATAGATAGTTTTGGACAAATAAGTTAAATATTTTAATCTCCTTGTCTAAATGTGACATACTGTTTTACCTCTTGACATGTCCACTTACATCCTTCCATATTTTATAACAAATGCTGCCCATTTTAACAGTGCTGTATTCCCATATACCGAACCCTTTTACATTTTGAAGTTGCGTTGTGACTTCTGCATGACCCATGTGGTTCCCGTGTTGCGATTGTTTGGTATTTCTATGCCAATATCCCAGTTGTTAGGCACCTATGTGTGCTGGTTTGTCTTACAGTACCTGTCATGTGTATGTGTGTGTGTCTGTTTAGTTTAAAGTGCGCGTCCTGTCCAAACGTGCTGCAGAGCTCAACTCCTACATGCCAGAGAAAGTTCCAGAGGACTCGAGCAGCCTCCTGCGCTCACCCATGCCAGGAACTGTGGTCTCTGTGTCCGTCAAGCCTGGAGACCCGGTAAGGACAGCATCGGAATCCCGCTCCCCCTTAAACATGTCTAAAAGTCTGAAATCAGAGGGAGGGGAGGCTAAATGTATTCTAAATTACTGCATAATTTTCTCGAGTTAAATATCTCTCTATATATATATATATATATATATATAGATATAGATATAGATATAGATATAGATATAGATATAGATATATATTAGATAGATATAGATATATATTAGATATATAGATATATATAGATGTGTGTGTGTAAAGAAAACATAAGTAAAATGTTGCATATAAACACACACACACGGCACATATCAAACATTGATGCTCATGTCAATGATAATACATTACAGATATGTGTTTACAACACATTGCATTATAATGATGTGTATAATGATATTGATGTGTATTTGTTGTCCACGTGAATAGTAAAAGCAGACAAACCTGACCCTATGGGGACATTTTTCACGTCTACATGAGGTAAAGGGTCACCCTCATGGTTAGGAAACATTTTCACTTAAGGTTAATTAGTAAAAGATTCCGATTGGAGTCGGTGCTTGGAGGATTAGGCATTAAAATGGCAACAAAAGAAGAAAAGGTACAAATTGCATTTATAACACAAAAGTTTAGAATGTTCACATGAGGATGCGTGTGTCCGTGCAGGTTGCGGAGGGTCAGGAGATTTGTGTGATTGAAGCCATGAAGATGCAGAACAGTATGACTGCTGCCAAGACAGCTAAGGTATTCATCTACTACTTTTTATTTCTGCTGGGGGGAAATGTAACTCCATCCTTCATCTGTTGTGGAAAAGTAGCCATTGTTTATTATGCTCACAGTCACAAGTGAGCTTGTATATATTTTCAGCAACAAGTGGTGTAGAGGGAAATACTATTGTGGTGCAATGTATAATCTCTGCTGTGACCCTTACTTACTTACAGTATGCATTCTAGTCAAAGATGAACACAAACAACTGCTTCCTTTAACCACGTGAACCCTTGCATCCCAATTCTGGGCATGTCATAATAAGCAAACATTTGTCAAAAATAATGGTGACTGAAAATAGCAGATCTACAAGATCACAATGCGTTCAATGTCATTTTTGGGGAAATATATTTGGTGTAGGGGGGAAAAAAAGGACAGACCATGTGATTGCCCCCAGTCTGCGCAGCATTTCAGGTTTTTATCATATTTGTTTATACATAAATGACAATGTGGGCCCAAGCGGCTGGCGTAGCCACCTGGGCATCTTGTTCGGATTCGACTGCTGATCCCGATGACCTTTGCTGCCAGTCTACTCTGTATACCTATCATTAAAGGTTGTACATGTGTGTGTGTGTGTGTGCGTGCGTGCGTGCGTGTTCAGGTGAAGAGTGTCCACTGTACACCTGGGGAGACGGTGGGAGAGGGAGACCTCTTGGTTGAACTAGAATAACCTCCTGACGACACCATGTTGGCGATGTTCACAACTGGCTACTTCCTGGCGGGATACATGGATACACAACAAGACAGGATGAACACCTGTAAAGAAGGAACATTCCCTCCGTGTCTGTTCTTTTTGTTTCCTTTTCTTTTTTCACACATTTTGTAGGGGTTGTTTTTGTGTGAAGGTCACTTCTTTGACCAAGTGGTTTAACTCTTACCAACGGTGTTGACATTTCTTATGTTTCCCAAGCCCTTGGCAATCATGAATGTGTAGATACCTCCTCTGTTTATAGTGTTGCACCAACACTAAAACAGCACATGACTCAGGGGTTGACGCGAATGGTTGCCTCGGATTGCACAGGGCAAGTACAATGTTATACAAGCAAACCTGTAGCGTCTATACCAGTGCAACTCAATAACTTGCACAGAAAAGAGCTTATTAAAGACCCTGACCTGGCACATTAGGTACAGTATATGCACGTACCAACCACTACTCACACTCCAGCCCACAACCAAGACATCTCTGCTGGGCATGCTCTTTGGCATTATGCCTCTATTCTTTCCACTATTACATATTCAGGCAAGTGGGGGTTTGTTTTTGTAGGGATTGGGAAAGTAACCTCTTGGTCACTTTTCAAACAATATGAGAGATTATCTGAGCAACTTCAACTGAGCAATGATGTTTCACTCATATTTTCGTTCTGTAGATTTTAAATTTTTGGGGCAAGTGAACATCACCTTTGGGCAAGTAGGACGTGCCCTGTACTTGCAAGATGGCCAAGTGCTTTCGAAACATTAGTGTCAACCCCTGGACCATTGTCACTTTTTAGAATATCGTACTGTATCAGTGCAGAGAAAGTCCACACTTCGGTCAAAGGTGGGAGATTATTTTCCTGTAAACTACATTTCCTTTATTGAGCCGTACATGTTTGTGTTCAGCTGTTGAGTGTCTGTCTTTGTGATCTGCTGAGAGATCTTTGGATTGGACAAGAGTTTGGTGGAATTGTGATTGGCCAGGTGATTAACTGGGTATTGGCAAGGCTTGACTCTGTCCCTCATTAATATAGTTGTGCCTTGGGTTAGGGTTACTTCTTTGAAGTGAGGATTTATTTCACTGATGTTACTTTGCTGTGTTAAATACTGTAGATAGTCATTTAGATGTATAAATATGACTTGAAATTACTCTAAATTCAGAAAATCAAATACCTCTTTACTGTTTGCATTAAAACCAATTCTTAACAGACATACATACATACAGTATACATGTCTGTATAATGATTTTCATTTGATATGGATCCTTCAATGTCACTGTCCAACACATCATGAGATCATGCTACACAGACAGCAGTTCTACCTGGAGGCCTTTGTTAAAGACCTTAGCATAAGTAAAGGGACAAATAAAGAGATTCTGTCCATTTTCCTACCTTCCTTCCTATGTTTTCTTCCCTCCCGTGGTATTTTTTAGGTGTAAAAAATAATGTCAGTTTTTTATTTCCAGCATTTTCATCTGGGGACAAAATCTGTGAGCGTGTGTGATAAAAAATACAACAAACCTGATCTTGCCATTTTATCATATCTTTTACAGTAAAAGTGTTAATTGTATTATTATGATAGAGACGCACACACAACTTATTTGGTTTTTGTCCCCAGATGAAAAAAAAGACTACATTTGTTCATCATGTAGAAAGGCTATTATTTTAACATCTAATCCCCCCTTATTATTCTTACAACATGTTTATTTTGAGGGGGGGATATTTTGTTCTGGTACAAATAGTTTCACAATTGTTAATTGTTTTTTTTCCCATAAAGTTCAGAACAAAAATTTAAAATCCTGACAACAAAACCTGATGGCATTTTTTGGGCTTCATAGGCCTATAGGTTAATGGTACCCCAACTTTCAGCAGATATCACAAAGTTTACCAAGGGAGTTGGCTTCAAAGAAATTAAGAAGTGTACGTCTTCGACATAGGACCAGAGATGAGGGCATGGCATGTGAATTGTGAACATCCTCTTGAGTGATGGTGCCACTATTGAACATTTTGGAACCGAAAGGGTCTGATAATTATGGTAATTATTTGCCATTGCCATTTATTGCCAACTTTTTATAAGCATCACAGTCTAGGAAGGTCTTGATTTTTGGGCGGGCTGACATCATTTCCACACAGTCGTTCAGCGTGGGGAAGATATCCAGGCAGGTTGGGCATAGCACCAGGAGGTTGAGCAGGACTTCAAACAGGATGTAGTCAGCATATGAAATCTGAACAAGGACAATATCATAATGTATTTGATACGCCGTAACGCCATTGAAGTTAATTTTCTTTTACACCAACAGGGAGGGGACCAACCAGTGAATCCTCAAAACTATCATCAGTATACAACTCCTATGTATAATACAATAATGTAGTTGCCCAGCATTTACCGAATAACCGGGTTATTGCATGGGTGAAATACTGTGTTTTCTCCCCAGGGATGAACTAAGCAATTATGGGGCTCCAGGCAAAGCAAAAGTGTGAGTCCCCTCTTTATAGTTTGTACTCTACTTTGTATATATATATTTTTAGCTTAAGAAGATACAGGCTTTAAGACGATTATGTTTTGATGCACCGTGACCGTGGAGAGTGGCGAGTCAAGTCATGAGCAAGAGAACATTTGCAATTACTGTCATAAGCGTGGCCACTGAAAGTCTGAATGTTTCAGGTTGAATAACCCCAGGGCTGAAACTTTGACTGCAGGAAATTTGCAACCAAAAGGGGCTGGCGTTGCCGCTCCAGGTCGTCAGGTGTCCATTTGTGTTTCACCCAATTTCGGTCATAAAAAGGAGTTTGCAGCACTGAGATCTTACCATCCATTTATCAGGCAGTGGTCTGTGTCTTTGGTGCAAGGGGGGAAATAAGTACCTGTAACTATTCTAAGGGACACTGGGGCTTTTGATTCATTTATTCAAGCTGGTGTTCTTCTGTTAAACCATGATTCTGACACGGGGGACAATTAAGGTACCTGTCTGGGGCATAGACATGAATGTTTTGATGGTTCCCTTGCATAAAGTGGTGCTTAGATGTGAACTATTTCAGGGGGAAGCAAAGCTCCCCTGTTTTTTGTTGTGTACTTGGCACCCCTAGGCCAGAACATGTGAGATGCTGAGTTCTGAGAAATCACCCCTCCAGTCCTCTGTCTGACAGTCACACTGATTGATACATATGGTTACATTTTTACCATACAGTATACGTTATATATTATAATAGATATAAAACTTATCACTCAAGGTTACTTCACTCAAGCCACCCAAATTATAGAAAACAAACAAAACAAGTTATAATTTCTATGACCATGAAAAGTGATACATTTTCGCCGGCAGAGGTCCCCCTTTGCCTTGTTCAGAACAACGTGCCATTGACATGTCTATGGATGCTGCCACCTACTGGGCAAGTGGGCATCTCAAGTCCACACTGAAGAAAACAGTTCCTATAAGCACTAAATCTAAGATTTGGCCCAAAAGAAATTGCAATAGTAATCGTTCAAGGTATTTTTTTTATTATCCTATAATATTCATACTCATATTATGACAATATGTTATAAACATAACATTAAAAATTGAGAATTATATAAATATTGGATCATGGTAAATTCAGGGGTTGAAAGTTGGAGTGCCATTAAAAACCTACAAGGCAAATAATAATGATAATGATAATAATAATAATAATAATAATTTTAATGATGCTTTAAGAATCATGTAATTTGTCAAACTAGGGGGTTTTCATGATCCTGCATCCATTCCAAGCATTAGTTTTGCACAAAAACACTCCTTGAGCTAAAAGCAAAAAATGCCCATATAATAGGCAACTCTTCCCAAATGTGCTGACCTCATCACATTTGCAGCATTCAGAAGCAGTGCACTCCAGGCCGAAACCAGGCTAGCGCTTAAAGCTAGTTGATTGTCAGCATTATTTTATTGACAGGCCAGTACAATCCCTTGTGTTGTAACAGCCACTTCATTTGAAAATGCCTGGAACAATATTGGTTAAGTCAGGCATCGACTAGGGCTCTCCGACCGCTGTTTTGAGAGAGTAAGGCTGTGTAAGGCTTTGAGAAACACCTGTAACACAAGGCACCCTTCGTAGCCTACCACACATGCACACGATGCACAGGTTCCCTTTGGGGTCTGTCCATCCAACACTTTGGTCCCAAACTAAATATTCAAATTCATATTTCAAATGCATGCTTCCTGCATACTTTAAAGGCACTTCATAGCTTTTTTATGGTACTTTATTTTTCAGTTTAAAACTTTTGATTATGTTTACAATTAAAATATAATATAATCCTTCTGTGAATATACAATCCAATATCCAACCCCTGTTATTCTGGTTACAAATAATCATTTATCATTTTTATTTTTTAGTCCCACTGGTGAGAACACAGGATGGACATCTTGATTGGTTCAAACCACTTTGTTGGTGTAAGGGGCAGCACAGTGTCATGAGGCTGCTAGGTGCAGACTTGTTAATACACTGTGGGGGATGCACAGATATACTGATAACACTGTGTGTATGGACATGCATGGTGCCTCTACTGCTTAACACACTCAATGGACTGCTGCAGCCAATTTACCATCTGGAGTACAGCACATGCATGGTGTGGGAAAACATCTGTCAGACAGAGTCCATCTATTATGAGGACGAGGACATAATTTGACATAACACTTCCTAATGTGTTCTGAAAAATCACTGCAGGTAGCCTAAAGGCTCATACAGACTCCAGTTTAGGTGATAGCTAATTCACTGCAGTGTAGTTTTTTTTATATCACTTCACCCTGGCTCATATACTGTACATACTCCAGGGTGAAGTGATAAAAAACTACATTGCGGTGAATTAGCTATCACCTAAACTGGAGTCTGTATGAGCCTTTAGGCTGACAGAGATTTTCCAGTGCTGTTAGGAGTATCTTCTAACACAAAACTCCTTGGGAAATGTGACTGCATGTCAAACTTTCACATGTCACACAACTGACTCACAATAGAATAATTAGGTCAAACATCTGTAAACATTGCCTTTAAATGAATAATACCATGTATTTACTGCCATACTGGGATTCGTACGAGGCTCATGCAATATGCACTGCCAAGTACCATCAGCAGCACTGGAGTTGGCATAATTACAGTACAGAACTTCTTCCAAGAGTATTCTTGCATTCAGAAAATGAATACTAATGCATGTGGGTATATTGACCTTTAGGTAATACATAATACAAACATTTTAAGTACCCTGGTTACAAGAGTTGACATACTGTAGAAAATGGAAAGCAGATTTTAATAATTTCATCGATTGTCAACAATGCTAATCGATTAAGCTCTAAATAAACCGCACATAACTATGGCTGCACAATGTACATATTTTTTGTTATCTGCAATAAACACAGAAAACGACATTAACTTACAAAACGACAAGCAGCTGGTGTTATTTAGGAAAATGTTTATCCTAAACATTTTACACAACCTAAACTTTAGGGTGTAGGCTTATGCTCCCCCAATGGAATACTGTATTTGCCTGCTTAATTTCCTTATGAGTGGTAAAACTGTGCCTTTTTGTGCTGATATTTATTTTTGTAAAAATGTGAGAAATAGCACATTTTGTATACGATCAGCACCTCCAATCCTATACAGGAAGAAACGGTTTATTACACTGTCAGATATCATGGCAATATCACAGAAACATTGAAAACAAAACCACCTACCCCCATCCCAGACCCTCCCTCCCCACCTGTTCTCATGCTTCCCAAGTTCAGGATAGGGCTGTTCAGCCATTACTAGATTTCTGTTCTCTTGCCAAGCCTCACACCGTGGTAACTCTCATGACCAGCTCTCGGTTGCTGTCCCTGGACTGAGTCTGTGCTGGGCTGTGGAAGAGTCCCTGGGGTTCTGGGTTCTGTTCCAAAAAAGGGCTATGTTGACCCAAAACGTGCAGCAGGCTATACGTCCAACGGTAGCTATGGTTCTGCTCAAAGACTGATGACAGCGACTGTCCGGTGTTGCTGCGGATGCTGGGCTCAGATTCTGACATAGCAATCAGCGTGGTGGATGTCCTGGGGTCTGCCTCTTCCTCCTGATCCCACACTGTTACCTGCCCGATGGCATTAGCTTCTGCTGCAGCAACGGCTGCTAGCAAAGAGGATGTGGAAGGAGAGGAGAGTTCAGAGACCAGTCTGCCCCCAGATAGACCTCCCATCCTGGGGTTGGGCTCAGGGAAGAATGGGTGTTCCCTGCGACTGGAATCAAGCCCCTCCTCCTCCTGCTCCTCCAGGTCCCGGTCCTGGTGGAACCATAGCAGAACCAAATTTGAATCTAATCACACCAACTTCATACCAAACAGTTTCTTTTCATTTTAGTTTATCCAGGACACCTTGCCTAAACATGTGTGACATATGTTATTATGCCATAAATGATTCCAGACATTCACTGATGGTTATGACCCAGTCAAAAATGTATGCTAATTGAGACATATTGCACCTTATTGTAGTTGAGGACCTTCCAGCGTTTGTTGACCGCCTGCCATCGGTGAAAAATACGAAACACAGATGGCCCCTCGTGGACAATCATTACTGGGAACACACAGACACAATTTGAGAAGATTTCAACAACAGACAAGCATCTCAACCTCTGTCTCTATTAGCACATTTTATTAGGCAGGTAGCTGAGCAACCAAATACTACTATATCTGTATTTTCATTGTGGTCCTCTGGTGGAGGGTATACAATTGAATTGATTGTAGAAGTCGTGCAAACGTTAGTGTCAACCAAGGCGCGACCACTGATAGGAAACATTGAAGCGAAATGGACATGGTGGCCGAAAGTGCTATTGCACTATGGGCCATGCACTATGCATGGCACTATGGGCTCGATTTTCGTTACCAGCTAAATCCTAGACGCCGCCTGCCGGCCGTTGTCGCGTCCCTATGCCGGTTAAATGGGCATGCTAGATGCCCTATTGTTATTTTGGTGGCACCCGCGACACGCAATTCATTATGCCGACACTTGGAGGTGTGGTCTTGGGCGTGTTGTCACGCTCTCCCTTAAATTGCTATTTTGGTCAAAATCATTTGGGGTGGCGATAGTGCAGATTAGAACCACCCGTTAGTAAGCGCCGCTCCACCTTACTCTGAGCGATCCACAAACTGACTGGCTGTTGCATCAGTCAGTCTGCCGTGCACCGTGCCTTTGGAGATGTCCAAAACTGAGCCATGTTTAGATAATCATATGACGGTGAGTTCTCGTCCATTTTTCACAATTCAAAGTGCTGCGTGATCACCAAATATAGATCTTTAATTTGCAATTACTTACAGGCGTGTAGGTTCTCTCTATGAAACGTTATGAAGCGAAACGTATTCGCCGGTCAATCGCAATAAAACGATTC
>OOFJ01106423.1:0-11216 GCA_900323375.1 Benthosema glaciale
ACGCACGCACGCACGCACGCACGCACGCGCACACATTGTGAGCTAGATGCTGATAGCAGAGTAGTCCTTGTCATGCATGGCGAGTGAGTATCAAACAGTGCGGAAATAATAACGTTCTCATTAGACTCGATGAGGCTCTAATCAGCTCCAAGCACCTCTTTCACCCAGGGCACTGATGGACCCTTACCTCGTCAGCATTAGTTAAGTGCCTAGTCCTGGTACTTTACTATAGCACCCTGTGGTCGTCCCTTCCAAAGTGTCATGTGCTGCTCCATTAAGAAGTCCCCATAACATGAACCAAGTCTCTAAGGCCTGCAAGCTCAAACGTAGTTTGAACAGACCTACTTTGCCATCCTTAAAGCCACACACTCACTTTTCCACAGTAAAACAGCCCATTATAGGTAAACAGTGCTCTTATTTTACATTCCACAGACAAGAAGACAGAGCGCTCTGGCCACGCTCAGGTGTTTAGACAGATATCTCAAGTTGTGTTTATAGACTGTTGCATCTCGTCTCAAATGAGCACTTGCCCGGTCGGGCAACCTTAAAGCAAACTCCACCTGCCAAAGCTTTTGTTTACCTGCCACCCTTAGTGTCAACGCTGCAGGATGCTGTTAGGACGTGTACAATGTAAAGTCTGGAAGCCATGCAGGCACATGACAGTGACTTCAATTGACAATTTAGGTATCCAGAGCGATTAACAGTAAGCAAGAACACCACAAGATAATACATCAAATACGTAGAAATAGTCATCAAGAATCATAAGCAAGCTAAGAACCCGTTATCCGTCTAACAGTAAATTATCTGTACAGTGAAGCTATGAATATACATTAGAGTGCTACGTGCTAGGTCTTCATAAAGTTTAGCCTTTGCATACGCCTGTAAGGTTGTCAAGGCTAGTGCCAAGTACTACGAATACAAAGATGGAGTCGGAAGAGGTTTCAGACTACAGCGGAAGATTGGGAGTGAGTCTGCAATGGGAAGTTCATTCTAAAGTAAAAGTTGAAATGAATAAATTAAGATTAAAATAAACCAACTCTGTGAGCATAATGCAGACTCACCTCACTGAAGTGCACGTCTGTCCTGCAGTAGACATGAGACGATTGAAGGTGTCCTCGAGGTCACTGGTGCTGGTGGTTTCCATCTTGGAGATGGTCAGCTCATAAAGGTCAGGGTCCACTCCTTTGTGTATGCATGTAACAACAATGTGCAATTACTGTATCTGTATAAGCCAACATGCTGCACAACATGCATTCATAACATCCTCTTTCCCCACTATCTGTTTTACTGTGTTAGAAGAAATGCCGTAAAACAAATATTTTCATCATTTATTGTAAAGTTGTAAAGCTTATTTACAACTTTACAATTGAACTTTAAGACAACACAAAGTTGACAAATGAAATTCCAGTTGGCTAAGGCCCCCGATATAATACTGAAGACTAACAATGCTAACCTGGTGGAGGGCTGTTACTTCGGCTGCTGTTGCTAGAACTGCTTTCCTCCGTTGGACCAAAGTAATCCAGGTTCAATGCAGGGCAGCCTGTGCTAGCAAGAATGACAGGAGTGAGTAGTCAATATGAAATATGTCCCCGTAAAACTATGGCCCATGGGCAGTATAAACTCCACATAATAATTATTAGTCTTTGTATGTATAGACAGCAGGAAAAATAAGATGGAAAAAGGGGAAGGGCAAACAGAGGAAACAAAGTTCTGGAAGGTTTAAATTCCAGCTTTCAGAGGTGATTACCATACTGGAATGGAAACTCATCCTCACGTGGAATTCTGTCCTCGGAGTTGGGTCTGTATTTGAAGCAGTTTTTCCCCTCTACATCGAATCTCTTCCCCAAAAAACTACAATCTCACAATACACCACAATGTGACGGGTTGGGGGCTTGTAGATCTGATATGTTTGCTTAATGATAGCATCCACAGAATGTGTGCTGGAGATAAACAATTGAGGCATTACAGTAACTTATGCTCTTATCCAGAGTTACTTGATTGATTGATTGATTGATCGAATGAATAGTAGTCAGAAATGTAAACAACAGCACAGCAGACATTAAGGCTAAAACTTAAAAGGTTCATATGTATTAAAGTAAATAAAGTGCCATTAAGTAACTAGCTGGCACTTTACACATCAAGTGTAGCATCTGTCTAAAAAACATACTTAGCAGTCTGCTTTTAACCGTATGTATAAAGTTGTAAATCATTTATATACCTTTCATGAACTCAAGGACGCTTGCTTTACATCAAAAGTAACGGACAACCAAGAAACAACTACCTATATGCCATAAGCCTGGGAGAATAGTTAGTTTGTCAAATAGCAGATCTACAAGTTGCAACCCGAAATGAGATGGTGGATCTGCTAATTCTCGTCAAATAAAAATAAACATGGGGAAGCAGCATTTAGTTTTTATTCACCACATATCTGGAACAAACTCCCAGAAAACCGCAGGTCTGCTGCCATTATTTCTTTTTAAACACGACTAAAGACATTTCTGTTTGCTGCTGCCTTTGATCATTTCTGCACTGTACACATTTTATTATGCATTCTAATGCAGTTTTATAATTGTTTCCTTTGCTTGATGATCTGTGTTGTAACGCACATTGAATTGCCTATATGCTCTACAAATAAAACTGCCATGCCTACCTTTGGTTGCCATAATTAAGTTTAAGGATTTTATTCTCAAATTCTGCAGTATTTCAGTATTAACATGACCTCTTAATTAGATGACTCAGTCAAAATATCATAATAGCAAAACATTTATACCAGGAGTCACTTTGAAGTTGGTTGCTGGGAATAAATGATCTATACAAGATGTTACCATTTTGATTAATTAATTTAGACTTTGCATCAATGATATCATGTATGATGTTAGTTAGCATCTAAGGCAGTAGCAAAATAGGTATTAATGTTCCAAGTAATCTTGTCTTACTAGTTTATTAAGTCAAGTAAGTTAAGTGAAGTAAATAAGCAATTGACCATTTCAACCAAATGTCTTTCATCCAAGGACAGTTATTCACCTAAGCAAAACAAAGTTTAAATATTTTGTAGATGTAGCTTGGAACATTTTAGTAATATATCCTCCCACAACAAAGTAAATCCAAATCTGCATTATTAACCATTACTAACCAGAGCAAAAATATGAAGAGAAAAATATATTTCAGTTTTGTTGTGTCAAGGTCAGCATTAGTTAATGTCATGATTTTGGTTTCATGTTGGACAGTTCCTCTTTGTGAAACAATTACCAATGCAACGGCAAACATAATTATTTCCTTTTATTGCTACAATCACCAGTAGCAGAAGAATAATCCACTGTTGTGCACCAAACATTTGATTTTGCAACACTTGCATCCTTTCATTACATGCTCAGTGTTTTTCATATGGCTTTTGATAGTTATTTTGATGGCAAAAACAAGGACAACTGTAAAGTTAATCAACATTAACATCAGCAGTTCATTCCAAATAAAAAAACAGATTCAGATTTAGCAACAACTTGAAGTCATAGGTCACAGTTGAAACAGCAACCACAGGTCAAAAGAGAACAAATTGATTTGGAGGTAACACTCTGATTAATGGTGGGAAACGGTACAGGAAGGCTTTATCATCACCAGTCTATAAGAAAGTCCATTTAAGTGAAACATGATTAGTGCATAGTGCTGCCCATGTTTCACTCTGGATGCAGTTCAGCTGTTATGGCATATTACTAAAAGCGAGAATGAATTGAAACTGACGATAAATAAACACAATAATATTAGCTAATTAGCTACAATCTGCACTTACAATATGCGAACAGTAAATCATTTAAATGTTCCATATTTAAAGCAGTTGCCTAAAATAAATTAATTTACACTGTAAGGGAAAATCTACAGTGAGAACAATGGCCAGTGTGGTTATTGAAAAATGATGTGTTTAAATAACACTGCACAGTTATCCTGCGTATACAGCAACCACTTTTGGGGGCTATAAATAGATAGAAATTAGTATTGGACACTTGCTTGTAATACATGTTACTTTACTACTCCTGCAAATCCACGTTGTTTTAAAGGATTTGTTATCTTAAATAACAGATAGCATAATAATACATGTGTATGTTAAAGTCATACTGTGTAAGTGTAACATTTGTTTTAGTAGTCTGTAAACATCATCATCAGAAACAGTATTTACTGTAAAGAAATACTCTAAAGTGTTGGGGGATGACATTCGCAAATAAATGTTTATAAGTGTTTAGAGAAGTTGGCCAAAAAAAAAATATATATATACAGTATATATATCAAAAATAACATTTGTTTAATTGAAAAGGTTACACAGTCTGACTTTAAGTAATAATGTGATCCCTCTGGCCAATCAGAATAGAGTATTCTCTGTGGACGTGGTATAATATATTAATTGTGAAGCTTTTACAAGCTTCTTAATTTATCTTTAACAAAGGAGCCATAAACACTGGAGGTCACTGTGTGAGACTCCAACAAGTAAATAAATTAATACATTTCCTGAAATCCAAACATCACTTTAGGTACAACTTTCTATCGCAACACAATAAAATCCAAACTCTAAATACATACACATTGAAGAACTCAGCATTACACATAATTGCCTGATTGGCTTGACAGAATATCTGGCAAACTGTCACCAATACTGAATGAGAATGACCTCTGGCCCTTGATCTACAAGGTGTCTTTTTTTAGACAAGACATGGAAAAAAAGAAAAGAAAGGTTCTCTCCAGTGTTTCTGCTTCTTCTGAAAGACAGATGAGGTAGCAGGCATTTCTCAACAGGATTACCTCCAGTGTAGAGGACATGGTAGAAAATAGCATCCTCAGCTTTCCAAATGAACGTATGTACAATTGTCACATCAGTGCTTCTGACCCAATGGGTTCACGCTAGGGTGAGAATGTTGCAGCAATGAAACATGTGGTCTATTTAAGTTGTTATTTGCCTGCATCTGTGGCCTATCAACATCACTTGGGAAACATCACTTGCAAAGATGCACCATTATCGTATTTTACTGGCAACGTGTCAGTATACATACAGGTTTTGAGTATGAGTTGAGTATGGCTACAATGATTATCAACTTATTAATTATTATTATTATTATTATTATTATTTTCCAGGGGAAGAAAAATAAATCATGAAATGAATATCTTTTAACGAACACACAGACAGGTACAAAAAAAGTCAAAAACCTGAAGAATGGAGTTAGCTGGTTTCTGCCGGATTGTAACAATATTAACTCAACGTGATTTAGTCTGATAACCCAAAATAGCCGATACCCCAATAAAACTGGGAACTGATAAATATTGAGATACTGAAATTAAAATATTTAATACCAGGAAGACTTTCATCACAGAGAATAGTTGAAACCTTAGCCAAGATTGGTTATGGGCACTCTTTTCATTTTGGAATCCATGTCCGTCTCCATTTCCTCCCAGTGTTGGTTCTTGAGCTCAGTCCAGACAAAAGATTCACAATGCGACAGAATCCTGAAACTTGGGTTTGCAACTTCACAGTCCACACCCAGGCCTAGGTTTCTAAACAGTCAGGGCTGACAGACAGTGAAACACATGAGGTGCAGTTTACTGTATCCATAGTACTTCAGCCGGTTATATTTTTTGTATATAGAATACACTGTATTGTATACTCAACATCTTGTATAAAAATATGAAATAGCTTTCCTTTCTCCCACTCACTCGCTCTACCGAATCTTTCTCCATCTTGTCAGGTACATGCAGTAAAAAAAAAGACTTGTGATACGGCAGCCCTGGTTCTCCGCGATACGTGTGGTATTCTTTTTGGTGACTTTGTTGGAGAAGCTCTTTAAACTGGAGCTATATTTTAATATAGTAATTCTGCAATAAAGTTGATTGGTCTCTGGTTTTCGGTCTCCTTCGTCCAAACTTCTGCCATTGTTTGTTTGTTGCTTTTTTACATCTGTGCACGTAGGTGTTCCCAGACACAGCTGAACGCTCTCAAATTGGTTTGTTTGTTTCTGAAATGTTTTACATTGCGTCACAATGAACACATATGCCGACCTGCAATGGGTCAGGCCGCTGCAACGGTCTCTGCAATGGTTTTGTCGCATATTTGGCCCGTACTGGGCTTTAGTGCAGTTTGCACAAATTAAACTATTTCACTTATATACTTGGTTAGGATACTTTTTCAATATAAGCACTTTTTGTCTTTTGAGGAATGCTGATCTAAACCTCAACAGTGGATACATTTCCATGTTTTTCTCTGCTGTGGTTTTGTTTCTTGTGTACACTGACTCATTAAGCGGGCTAAAGGGTACAACGACAGAAGCAGAGACAGGAATAAGAGACAAGTCCAACGTCAAAGGGGTTAAAGAAGAGCCCAGAGGAGAAGAGTCTCAAGCAGGCACCATCAAGTAGAGGAAACCAGATTGGTGGTTGAAACACAGTCTATTTCCACCCCCAGAAGAGAGGGGCTCGGCGGGGGGACATACCCTCCTGAGAACTGCTAAGGCCATGGCTGTTCAAGTTCAGCTGGCTGGAAGACAGCACCTGGGGTGGAAGAAAAAAAGTCAATTTGAGTGTTTGAAGTTGGTAAACATCAACTTTTCTTTTCTTGTTTAACTGATTTACCCTGGATTGATCCAACCTTTTCTTCTGACTGCTTTTCCTTTCCTAACAGAGTAGAACACCTTCTTCATCTTACAATACTGTATGTGCCTGGAAAAACCTCAAGTGTCGGCCAAGAATTCTAGCACACTATCAGAAACTCAAACTATTGGCTTTCTCCCCGTCATGGCATGTTCCTTATGCGCCATTCACACTGAGCACTATAACTATAACAATAACATTCACAGTACTATATCAGCCTGCCTGTCCACTTTAGCTGTGCAGATAAGCCAAAGATATAGCTTCAGGTTGCGTTGATTGGTCAGCTGCCTTATCAGAAAAAGCTTATCAGCTTTTTTCCCCTCCCCTTTCATCACTTCTTTTACCCAGGTCAAATAAAGACTGGAAAGCATCGATCAAATTACCTGAGTTGATCCTGTTGAAATGCCCGGGCGGGCCCGGGACCCCAGGGGTCCTTGTCCCGTGACTGCTGTGTGAAGTGACTCAGCAGCTGCTACAGGCTCTTTGGTTGGCTCTAGCATTCCCTGATAAAAGATACAGGGCTCGATTTTAGTCGCAACTCGCCTTTACCGCTATTAAGGCATTTAGCCTAAGGGAACGGGCGTGTCCCCGTTAAAATTGTTATTTTGTTGACCATTCTAAATCCCTTAAACACCTCCGCGACCCGTTACATTATGCATAGGTGTGGTTTGGGCGTTTCAGCAATTCAACCAATCCCTGTGCCACATCCCATTGCCTTTAAGAGACCCCTTATCGTCGCCCGTTATGCCCAGTGTTATATTGTTTCAGCCTTACCCATGACCCGCTGTTGCGCTCAGTGCGCTCTCCCTCCTTTTTTTCCTCCCCTGCCCCAAGAACACGTCTTTTGTTTTAATCATATGTCGGTCAGTTTTCGTCCATTTTTTACAATTCAAATTGCTGCGTGATCGCCAAATATCGATCTTTAATTTGAGACGTAGAACAACTCTATGACACGTTGAACAACTCTATGAACTCTATGAACAACTCTATGACACGTTATCAAGCCAGACGTAAGGTTCGGGAATCGGTTTATTGCGATTGACCGGCGAATACGTTTCGCTTCATAACGTTTCATAGAGAGAACCTACACGCCTGTAGATCTATATATAAAGAAAAAAACAGCAGTGCTGTGGGTGCCTAGAACCGAAGAGTTGAGAACCACTGAAGAAGGTGTGATAAAGCTGATTCTTTTAATAAATAATGTTGAGAGAAGAGATGTTGAGAGAATTATCGGACAAAGAAAAGCTTGACTAGCTCCCACTCCCAACATTTTTTATGTAGGTTTTCTTTTCTTATAACTTATAAGGGCTTTAGTGTGCTCAAAAACAGATTAACACACATCCCCTATCTTGGTATGGATCAAAACTGCAAGGAAAGTGATATAATTTTGAAGAGTTTGCAACTCAATTGAA
Organism: Benthosema glaciale; assembly: GCA_900323375.1. Classification (NCBI taxonomy): domain Eukaryota; kingdom Metazoa; phylum Chordata; class Actinopteri; order Myctophiformes; family Myctophidae; genus Benthosema; species Benthosema glaciale. Next base: position 8,034 of record OOFJ01106423.1, read on the forward strand.
TATAGTTCATTATTAAACAGTTTCGATCCTACACAGATCTTCTGGTTAAAGAGGTTCGAGTTTAATCTAGAATAGGATCCTTGTAGGATCGGATTTTTTTATCATGTTTGGTGCAATATAGAAGGGCGTTTCAAACCCTTTCTTACAGTAGTGTCCTGTCCCTGGTCCTTGGTTTCATTACAGCTATAGATGTGTGTAGGGTGGGTGCCCTTGTTACATGTTGTGGTGTAGATAGGTTAGGTGTATGTGGTGAATGTGAATGGAAACTGACATATGTAATGTATTGAGAAACCATTCCCTTGTTCCTCCTTGAATTTGTTGATTTTTGTTATCGTTTACGGGAGTGGAATTGTCAAGAATATGTTCACGTACTCAATCACCCTGTTTCATTACAGCTCGAGACTTGATTCACGTCCACTGAGGGTGCTGAAGCTGCCAGTACAGCAGAATGATTCATCAAGTGCCGGGCATATAGTTAAATTTAGTCTACACGTCTATAAGATTGCTTACTCACCAGGTTTGATGCAAAGGCAGGCACAATCAGCGGCTGCTTTCTCTCACCAGCATATACCTGTCACAACAGAGGAGCACTCCATCAAAGCAACTTCTTAAAAAACAATAACTTCATATTATAGCATTTTTTTTAAATCCTCAAATGAGTCATTCTGCCAATTCCCTTTGTTGGCCTGGTGAGGGTGTACACAACGACATGCCTCCTCTGATACACATGGTACACACCAGCCGCTTCTTCTCGCCTGACAGCGAGGTGTTTCTAGTGTACAGTCTACTGTAATAAACCGTTTATATGTTGCATACAACTTACAATATGTCTGGTGTCAACGCCGAGGCACCTGAGTAGAGTCCTGTTACTATGGGAACCACCCCACTGGAACTTGAGAGCCAAAGCGCTATGGACGTCCTGATTTTGACACACACCCCACTGTGCCCTGGGAAAGGAAGGAATTGGGAGAGTGTTTAAAGAAAAAGAAAGGAATAAACATAGGTGTGGCTGCACTGTGACTTGCATAGATTCTGAATGCCAATTTCGCTCTGATTTTAATTAATACTCAGACTTCTGCTTTGTGTGTCCCCTGACCTGCTCCGCGGAGTCTGCTCCTCCTCTTCAGGCTGGCTGTCATGGGTCTGCAGCAGGATGCTGAGGCTGGGAACATCCTCCTCTCCCACCAGGTCCAGTGCCTCTGGGAAACTGGCCTGTAGAAGTTTCTGCACACGACTGGACAGAGAGCCCTTGGTAGAGATCAGACAAGAGCAGCAGTAGTAAAAAACAACAACAAAGGTTTGGATAGTAGTGCAGTACACTATTAGTAGCAGTAGTCATAGACTCATACTTAGCATGATGTAGCATCAGTATTACTGACATTTCCCAGACAAGTTTTTCCCACCTGCAAGCTATTCCTCCTGGAGGAGTCCCCTCCTCTCCGTCCCTCCTGCTCCAACTCAGTGGTCCTCTCCGACAGCCTGGGGCTGGAGGAGTCCCCTCCTCCCCGTCCCTCCTGCTCCAACTCAGTGGTCCTCTCCGACAGCCCGGGGCTGCCGTCCTCCCCAAAGTGTGCCCATGTCGTGCCCTCCGTCTGAGCCCTCGGGTCTCTGAACTCTGCCCAGCATGACTCTCCATCGCCTTCTGTGGGTGCAGAGCAGAAGTCTGCAAAGCTGTCGCTTGGAGGGAGGTTTGCCTGAATCTGTTCCCCTGCACTAGTTATGTCCATACACTCCTGGTCAATGCAACCCCCAGAATCACCCTCTTTGTCAGTTAAGACTGCCTCCTCATCTGGCCCAGTCTCTGATTGGTTGGGGTCCTGTCCCATGGATTCTGATTGTTCCAAATGAGAAAGATCCTTCACTGCCTCCGACTGGCTGGGTTTTGATGATCCAGGGCTGGAAAAGGAGTCTCTGCATGTAATGTTTCTTGCATCCTCATCATTATCTTCATTTTCACCTTCTTCATCAGTCTCCTGTGTGCGTGCCTCACTCGCACAGGAGACTGATGAGACCTCACTCTCCGGAAGACCCTCAGGTGACACAACATCACAGAAGGAGGCAAAGTCCTCACTAACCGACTCAGACAGACTGGCTGTGGGAGGAAGGGTAGAGACACTGTCCTCTTCCTCTGTCCTCTCATCCCCTGACTCAGTCTCCTCCTCTGCCTCCTCCTCCTCCTGTGGACGACTTGCAGTTAGGCTGCGACTAGGCCTCCTCTCTCTGCTACTATCTCCTGGTTCACCTAGCTCCTCTTCAGTGGGTGGAGTGAGAACGGCAGTGGGGTCCAGGGGCTGGTGATCCTGAGATGATTGAATGGGCATGATATCCCTTTGCTCACAGTGCTTGGCCTTAGTGCAATCATCTTCTTCCCTTCCTTCTTCTGTACCTGCACAAAGTGACCCAGGGTCCTTTGCGATCTCCTGTCCTGTACCACTTGGCAACTCATCACCCAAGTCTCCAGTGAGGTTTGTCCCCCTTGCCCTGCTGGCCCAGGGCTCTGTGCCACCTGCAGGAGAGAAGCCACAGCACCAGGGGTTCACCGCTTGCTCAGCGAAAGCAGTGAAGTCAGCAAAACCTGGATCTCCCTCCCCCGAGGAGCAGCCGTCTGGGGAAGAAGCTGTATTGCTCCCACCGGTTGACTCGTCAGGGGAGCAGTCCCTCTCAGGATGAGGATACCCGTTCGCGAGGCAGGGAGGAGGCTCTGCACCACAGGGCTGCACTCCGGTCCCCATCTGACCCCTGCCAATCGCTGAGACCGCCGTGGATGCAGGTTGCGATTGTTCGACTGGGTGGTTAAAGCTAGCGTTGGGTGGATGGGTAGCTGGGCTTGTGGTCGATGGGCGAGGTTGGCTGAGGCTGGAGGGAGAAGTGGGTGAATCAACGAAGCAGGACACCCCCAGAGAGAACCCCCCAAAGTCCCCAAACTCGTCCTCCTCTGCCCCAACATTGTCATCCTCGTCGTTCAGCGGAGGGGGAGAGGTGGAGTGCAGGGGCATGACATCAGGCTCCATGGGCTTTCCTGGCAGGGCACTGAGGCCTCAAGCACCTGGCAGAAGAAAACAGTCAGAAAGATACAATCAGAATGCTAACAGCTGCTAGGGAATGCAGACCAATTTGTCATGAATGGAAGGAAAGGAAGTGAAGGTTCTCTCTCTCTCTCTCTCTCTCTCTCACACTCTCTCT
>OOFJ01106455.1:0-10968 GCA_900323375.1 Benthosema glaciale
TAAGGTTAAAGCAACCACAACACTCGTGCGTATCGTTCCATTCCGTTCCCCACTCCCACACATGGATCAGATCAGCTGTTATAATTACGTGCATTGATTGTCGCGCGTTGTTAATATTCCATTCAAGTGATGATGAAAAATAATAATAATCCGTTTGGTTAACAACATGCACGTCGCTGCGGCTGAGAAGATCAAGGCCCCTTCTCAATTCTCTTTTTAACCCTACCCCTACCCCTAGCCCTACCCCTTGCCCCTACATAATGAGTGTCAAGGGGTAGGGATACGGCCATACCCCTAAGGATTGGAATATCCCTTAAAATCGTCGCGTCATCGCTGTGCGGCGCAAATGTGCGTCGTTACGTCATCGCGGAGCGCAGTGTTTGTTATCATCGTTAGCAGCATGGTCATGTTAGCATAGGCTCGCACAGAGAGGAGTTCTTGCCTTGAAAATATTTTCTGAGAGGCGCTCGCAGGGCATTGTGGGATACCACTCCCTTTTAAGTCGGGCAGGCGTTTGGCTCCGTTTCATGGGGCATGTAGCCCTCGGTCTTATCCCTACCCCTAGCTGATAAGAGAATTGGCATAACACTTGCTCCGCACGTGAACGCGCATCAGCTAGGGGAAGGGCTAAGGGCGAGGGACAAGGGGGGTATTGAGAATCAGCCCAAGTCTCCCTGCTCCAGCACATGCCGCCTGGAACCTTTCTCTCTCTCTCTCTGTCTGTGTCTCTTTCTCTCTCTCGCTTTAATCATAAAATGGTAATTGGTCAATACGTCGCTATATTTTTTCATATAGTGCTCATTTATGTCTGCTTGGCTGGGTCGGGTCCTCGGAAATAAGCGGACCTCGGTCGGGCTCGGCGCCGCTATTTGATAGAAATCTCGGAACGGTCGGAATCGGACTAAGTAGTCACGGATAGGGTCGGGTTTGATTTTCATATTTGAAAATTATTTCGGAACAGGTCGGAATCGGTAAAATGTCACAGATTAATTTCGGATTTCGGAACCTGTTTTTTTGGACCCGTGAAGAGCTCTACCGGACGTTATGCGGGAATGCCTACAGAGTGTCAAAAACTACTTTTTGGCCTTGACAGCCCATACATCCAAACAGAAAGGTCCTACCTGTATTTGATTGCATTACATGACATTAAACTCTCTTTGCCACTCACTTTATGCATGCACATACACTCTATTGAATTTGGCTCAGTGTCAGCATTGTCTTTTTTTGTTCATCGATATACATTACTGACATAATGTAGCTGTACTGTATGTGCCAACGAGAGGCCCGGAAAGACGAGTTGATACTTCCTCCTACCTCTGTTTGCTCTTCAGCTCCAGATCGGCAGCAGTGGCCACGCTGTGTCGAGTGTCACTGGAGGCAACCACTAAATGCACCACGGTCTCCACCTCTGGAACCTGCTCCGCCTCGATGAACTTCACTATGCCTAACTTACACTGACATGATCACACACACGCGCGCACGCACGCACACACACACACAGTAAGAGTGAACAAAATACAAATACCGGTATAAGGGTCCAGTTGGTTACATTTAGCACACAATACAATTGTACCTCAGTACCTAATTTCACCATCATTTTATGGTCTATGTCTAAGTTAAGCATAGATTAACTTTAAAAAAAAACTAAATCGACACAATAAATAATGAAAATAATCATTATTTGCAGATAACAGGAATCCACAGAGTGTTTGCGGGAGTCGCAGATTTTGAAAACGACGCTGCTTGACACCGCAGTTATGATTGCCGCTCGGCGGATTTGTCTATAAGCACTACATCACACCCAAGACCACCACCTTGGCTAAAACAATGTCCCGTTCCACGTCGCCTGCTCATTTTCCTGACTCGTGCACGGCCACGGTAAGGCTAGGCTACCTGTTCCAGCTGCTCGGCACTCCACTGGGCTTCCCCAATCACCCGTTTGGCAGCGTAGACACTCATCCCTGGAGGCGGCTGGGGGAGACCCTGGCCCGCGGTCACCACTGGACCGGTAACTCCCTGGGGTGGGGAGGGAGCAGGGCGGGTGGGGGATTCATTCAGCACAAACCTGAGGGATTCACAATTCAAGTGGGTCAGTCAGAGGGCTTACATACACACACACACTTTAAGAGCTCCAACCATTACCAAAACCTACAGACTGCAACTCTAACAACAACATTTCTGGATGCATCTTGATAAACATGACATGCTCCACTGGTCTCCTCCTTTATACAACTCCACTGACCTGGATGAAAGTGACAAACAGCTTGAGTAGCGTTCCCTTGTGCTTTCGGGCATTTCATAGTACACAAGCCCGCTCTTTGTCTTAATACTAGGAAAAGGAAATCAATGCGTAATAAACCCAGAACATACCCGTAGGGCATCAGTAGAACGTCGAGCATGAACTCAAGCAGTAGTTGCACCGTCTTTGGTCTCTCTACCAGGATGAAGGGCGAGGCGTTCTTGGAGGGGTCAGCTGGGTACTTCATGTGGTAGAGTGTGGGAATCAGCAGGTGCATCAAACTAAGGAAATTAATAGTTTGGAAAGGGATTACATTAGGAAACAGCAACTCAGGGGGAAATTAAGTGATTACTGCAGGATTTATTGAATCGAGTAGTAACTATGAACCCAAACAAAATAAAACAATACCAGTATTATTATTATTATGACGAAATTATTAAGCAAACTAAAAAAATACATGGCCTTCCTGTCCCAATCTTAGCTATGTTATCGATAGCAAGTGATTTTTTTAACAAATAAGACACCACATTAGGACATGCAGAATGCAGAATGTGGTGACGGTCAGATGTCTTATATTTGGCTATTGCATTACAGGCTTTCATGGCCATGCTCCTGTTTTATGACATCAATCGCCATGAGTCATGTTTTGGTCTACTTTTGAGGGGACATATCTACAACTGAACTCTGTTCAAGGCAGCTTCGCCTACAGTCAGCCACACCACAAGAATAGCAAGTTTAAGATCGCTCGACCGTGCGACGCCACCGGCGAATGACTCGGTGCTCGATAAATATAAGCCTTGCGGCCATCGGAGCCTGTGCTACGACGGCAGAACACAGCTTTTGGCGTCTTGTTAACAACATCGACGACAGGGAAGGTGTATGTACGTGTCACCATGGGAACCAGAGACGCCAGTGGAAGGGGTAGCCGTCAGCGTTGTCTGTTTTCTTAACTATTTGGGCTTCTGTGGCGGCACAGAGGGCGATCTTAAACTCGCTAATGTCTATGGAACATATCTTGGTAATACTAAATTATAATGTAAAAGATGGTGTGTCTGTGTGTAGGGGACATGTCCTCACCTGTCCTGCTGTGGCTGAGGCTTGCCCTCCATGGCAGTGAGCAGGGTGGGGGCAAGTTCACACTGTTTGCCAACCTCCAGACGAGGGTAACCTATCTTGATATAGATGATGGTGAAATTCTGAAACAAGAAAAAAAGACATTCAGTATTGAGTGGTGGGACATACTGAGCTGACCGGTTAGTCAGCAAGCTCATTATGAACCTAATATGAATGTCTAATACTGCTATTACAAAAGTTATAATCACACTTGTGAAGTGAGGGCTGCCCCGCGCCCTATTGTACAGTATCACATGACGTCACATGATGTTTACTAATGTAAACAAACATCAAAAGCCCATAGACTTGGCTGGTTTGTTATAAGTGCTCTAAACAAACATTAAAGACCTATTTGTAGTCCAGATTTTGGTGAAGGTGACCACCGAAACCGTGGTTAGTAAAAAACAGTCGAGTTTGGTGAAGAGGTTACCACCGAAACCGTGGTTAGTAAAAACAGAGAGCTGTGTTGGGCGAGAGGTGACCACCCCGGCATGACGTCATGTTGTAGTTTTCGGTGGTCAACTCTTCACCGAAAAACTATGAATAGGCTTTAAAGGTACATAGACTTGGCTGCCTTAAGACGTAATTTCAAAAGCCAGACGTTGGAGCTCCTCAAAAACATGATTATTGTAAAGTGCAAAACATCGAGATTTAATTGAGCTACAGTACAGTTACATGAAAACATGTTCTTACGGTAACAAAGGATGCAGCTGCAGGATCTTGGTACTGCACTAGCAGAGTTTCTACTGGAAGTTGAATCTTGGGTCGGCTCTTTATCCTCTTGTTCAAGTGGACCAACAGCTCCATTACCTAGCAGAGGGGACATGGCACACTATTTATGCACTGGCATATCAAAACCAATACTTACAGGCAAACAAATTGGATTTTAAAGGTGGGTGTAATGTGTTTTGTAAACAAACAAACACACAAAACTAGAAAGATCCTCATAGTGCAAGTGACAATATAGACTGGCCTCTCTATGTACTATTGAAAATGGGTACTGCCGAGCGTCCAAGCCGAAGCATCATGCATTCCTAACAGGCATTGGCCTCATTAAGAAAAACTTGAGGAGCACTCACTGACTTCAATCATCTCCTCCAATAGTACTTTTGCAGAAATAGGTTCCAGCTAAGGTAATAGGTCTGCTTTTCCATAGTGCCTAGTGCTGCACGATTCTTGCTCAAATGTGAATCTCGATTTCCTCTACAAGAATTGAGTTGCTGAACATTACTAGTACATTCATCAAAATGTGGCACCTGTACTGGAGCCAACTACTGTGGCTTTAAACAGACAACATCAAAGCTAGACATAAACCTCTCTTAAAGTCTCTCTCTTGTAGCAAAAACATAGTAACTAAAATGAATTGGACAGCCTACTAGTGCTGCACGATGTTTGTTCAAATTTAGAAATGAAATCGCATAGGTGCCTGAATCTCGAATCTTTTTTCGATTAATCATGCAGCATTAATATGGTAATACCGTAGTAACCTCACGTCACCAGGCTTTCCACCTCAAACGAAAGCCTGGTCTGTGTTACTAAATTGCCGGGTGATCCGGTTTGTGAGCGGATGGTATCGTTACGTCATATTGTAGTTATTAGGGAGTTTAAGATCGCCCTCCCTGCGACTTCGACACGACGATGAAGTAGGAAGTGCTCCGACGCCACAGAAGCCCAAATAGTTAAGAAAACGCAGAGGGGGCGCCACCCCTTCCACTGGCGTCTCTGGTTCCCATGGTGACACGTACATGCACCTTCCCTGTCGTCAACGTTGTTAACAAGACACCAAAAGCTGTGTTATGCCGTCGTAGCATGGGCTTATATATCGAGCACCGAGCCATTCGCCGGTGACGTCGCACGTCGGACGGTCGAGCGATCTTAACCTCGCTATTGTTTTGTAGTTTATCACCGAAATAGTGACTCGTTCTTTCGTAGCCCGAGTTTTTATTGGAAAGGTATTATTCTTCCGGTTTGAGGGAAAGAAGTTCCAGATTGAGGGTTCCGGCCTGAAGACTACAAACCAATGACTACATGACGTAACAATGTCATTCACTCCCGACCGGATCATAAACCCAAAAAGGAATGCTTCCCAGGCTAATACCGTAGTGCCTTTATGCAAAGCACTTTACACTGGCCTTGGTTACATGCAGAAATTAATTCGGAATGAATGTATTTATTCCAGTAATCAGAATAAAAATGCTCATGTAAACACCTCAATTCATTCGGAATATCCCATTCCGAATTAATTTTCATTCGGGTCTGGAGGGGTGGTATTTACTATATACCATTTGCATCGGTATAGATCTACCATATAAACACTTTATTCCGAATGCCATTGCTACTGGGAGTTTTTTTGTTTGTTCTACAAGCAAATCTACAAGCTCACAACGCGGCTGCGACGCGTTGTGAGCTTGTAGATTTGCTGTCTTTAGTCTGAATGAATGCTTTGGTCATGTAAACAATTGAGGAATAGGAATACTTGTCATGTAAACAGTTGGGTATCGATCTCTGTTCGGAATGAATTAATTCTGAATACATTTTGCGCATGTAACTGAGGCCAATGTGTGTTACATTCACCCATTCTCACACACACACACACACACGCACGCACGCACGCACGGCACCAACCTGCTCATTCAGAGTAGTTAGTTTGATGCACCTGCTAATTCCCACGCTCTACCACATGAAGTACCCAGCTGACCCCTCCAAGAACGCCTCGCCCTTCATCCTGGTAGAGACCAAAGACGGTGCAACTACTGCTTGAGTTCATGCTCGACGTTCTACTGTCTGATGCACTAGGACAGACGCTTTTTGTCTAAAGGAAGAGCAAGGGATGCCAGGAACCAGGAACCTTTTGGTTCCCATACGGCAGCTATGCCATTGCCTCTTTTGGTGCGTTCACACGGGCAGTTGAAACGATGCAAAAACGAGTTGATTTGGAGCAGCTACATGCATCATCATGACGCTGGCTTCCATTGACAATGAATGGTAGACTGCAGTGCATTGTTTTATCTACCCTGTGTGAACGCAGAATATGGCTGATTTTAAATCAGTTATACAGAATTCTGGTGTCTCGTCCTTACTTTTTTCCGCACTCCTTCCTGTACACTGGAGAGTTTGAGGAGTACAGGGGGCAGGAACTTGGATATTATGTCTTGCAGTTGATCATCCGTCTCTGCATGGCCCAAGCGAAGGAACACGCGTTCCAACTGATCTGTGAAATACAAAGAAATAGTTTTTATTTATTTATTTTTATTTAGGCCTTTCCAACAGTGTAACTCTCTCATTTGTGGTGGGTATAATTATTAATAGTGTGAGAGCCATATCTTGATAATATATCTGTCCAAAAGAGCTGCAGCATCTCATGCCCCATGTGGTGCTCCACCTGACTGTGCGCATTGCATGATGATGCAATGTATGGAAAAGAATATCAAGCATTCTTGAGTATTGATTGATTGATTGAATACTTTATTGGCAGAAATGTAATTAGTACAGCATACAGTCAGACACGAATGAAATCAGTACAGGGTACACTCAAACACACAGCCAAAGGGAACACCGAAAAAAGTCCTTGCTGTCTGGTTTCCATTCAGGTCCTGGGTATTCAGTTCATAATCATGAATTAACTGGTAAGTAACTGTCTCTCAAGATAGATGATATATCCTGGTGCCTGGCTGTATCCATCATCACCCACCCAGCCCTTCTCTTCCATTGTTGGCATGGCTCACCACCACCACCAGCAGCAGCAGCAGCAGGCTAACTCACTCACTCAGACTATGCCCCACGCATATTCTCATGGAACATTAGGACATTATAGCGTTTAAATGGCCTGTGACAGTCTGCAAAACGAACACTTGACGAGCCGAACATTGCAAAGATCCACCACTAAGGTTTAGCATGGCCGTATGTCAACACATTTAACTGCGATACGTTCATTTTGACCATGACTGGGCAAATGACGTTAGCATGCATGCTAGTATCTAGTAGCCCCACCGGCGGTTTAAGCTAACTGTGGTGCCACTCCTGTCCTGCTGCGCTATTAAATCTTTTTACGTGTACATGAGTGACGTTTCTTTCTATACTGTCCGAAAGGAGGCAAACCACAGACACAGCTAGATGTACATTTAACAGACACCCCGCCATGACATCTGTTACAGAGCAATGATAGAGCAGAGACTAACTTACTGAGTTCATCCTGGGCAGCCATGTTTAGAGAATAGAGAAAGTCAAGAGCGACCCTCCCAGATTACCGAGTGCCACTGCACACACTGTGCATACTGCGCGCGCGCGCACACACAGTCTCTCTCACTCACACACACACACACACACACACGTGCCACACTGCCACTCCTCTTTACACCCACCCAGCAATAAATATGAATATCATGTAGGCTACTGTTGTAACGGTAGTGTACTGTACATCAGTGGTTCCCAAAGTGGGACCCCCAGGGGTCCTTGAGAGAGTTTCAGGGGGTCCCCTCTCCCCAGCTAAATGATAATAGGAACCAAATGGACCCTTATGGGTCTGTATCTCAGAGTGTACAAATGGAAACAAATGGACCCTTATGGGTCTGTAACCAAATGGACACTTGGGTCCATATGGTATGGGGGACACTTGAAATGGAAATGGTTGAAAATCACTGACGCAAATATCTTCTCTTATAGGGGTCCTTGCCTCCTTGGCATACACTTTCAAAAGGGGGGTCCGCAGCTAGGCTAATGAGTATCATTTTGGGGAGCCTTACATGAAAAAGTTTGGGAACCACTGCTGTACACTACTTGGGAGAGCATCAAAACTAAACCAATTGGTTACAAATTGGAGATTAACAATGGGCCTAAGTATCAAGTATGTTATTACAGCCCCCACTGTCTCTTGTGATACTCAAGACAGTAAGAGAGGGTTAGATGAGATGTTGTCGACGGGTTGCCTCTCCAACTAGCCTGGCTCCTCCTTCATCTGACCAGAAGTCATTTTTTGCCACTGTTATACAAAATGAGTGGACAATATTATCACCAGAAACACGAGAGTCCATTTGGTTCCATCTGAACACTCAAGAGTTGGGGGGGTCCTTGCAAATAAAACATTTGAGAACCACTAGTAATTCCTTCCTGCCATAATAAATAATTTCCATTCATAATCTGAAGAAAACCTGGAGATTGCCATTGAGTAAGTGGGTGTTGTGATCAAAATAAGAACATTGTGTTTAAAACAGATAATCTAAAATGTGCCACGGACCTGAACAAGTCTTTGCCACGGCGTCGGGCATGTTGGGCGACCCCTGACAGTAGTCAAATCCAGACGTGTGGTTTAATCCATTCTGAGCGGGAACCGCAGATCTACAAGCTCGTAGCGCGACACTCGGTGTCGCGCTTGTAGATCTTGTAGATCTGCTATTTTTGAAGAATCGTGAAAATGTGGCACAAATCTTTGAATATACAGTATTCTTTCAGAGTGAAAGTTTTTAACTGAAATCTTTGCTTCTGGGCTCTGGAACAACATATTTTCAGATGGAGGTCGGCGGCCAATTACATATCATTTTTGGGGTCCTTGAGATGAATTATTTGAGAACTACCAACAAAGAAATATGGGTTTTTCAGAAAACTGTCAGTATTTAGAAGACATTTTTTGCATCGTTTTCAGGTCAAAATGGGTTAAAATAGACACTATGGGACACCAACATAGTATAAACATAAGTACTTTATTCAGTTGAAAGAGAAAAAGATAGAATAGCCACAAAAGATAAAACAGTGACAGTGAAACAAATGGAAGTAAGAAGAAACATTTATAATAGTGACAGTGAAACAAACGGAGGGAAGAATAAACATTTATAACAAGGTCTCTCTCGATAATATTCCTTAAAACATTTCTCTACACGAGCGCCTTGTTCCTCTTGTCTTTAGAACGGGCCTTGTCCTGGCCTTTCTGGGCGTGGTCGCTCTGGCTGAGGGCCGTCCTCGTCACCGTTGACATGCCGTCAACAAACTTTGTCTTGAACAGGACGTTGGCGTTTGTGAACATGCCATCCTTCAGAGATACCACCACAAACTGGAGGGAGACACACACAGTTAATATTAAAAAAAAAAAAAAATTAAATATATATATATACCCTCCCGCATTTTTTTTAAATATCAAGAATAACCATCTACAAGCATTTAGATTGACTTATTGGATATTTCCACTATTCTTCTGCAACACTAACCAATTATAAATGGTTAGCCATTTTAGTTGATTAACCATGCTTAACACAAATACAACTATAGGTTCCGTTCAACTAGGACGTGTCATTGCTTTGACGTTTTTTTTACGTGCTTTTTTATCGACATCAAACAAAAAAATTAAATGTATTTCTTTCTGCAGCATACTCCTTGCTGTTCCGTGCATGCGCTCTGCCATTCACTTGTTTACGGCTTTATATTTGATTTATTTTACAGTATTGACTCTGTATTCAGTAAAGCTCCACCAAAATCTCATCAAAAAGACCAATTCAAGTCTGGTCCTAATATTTATGCTTTATTCCAAGTTACTGCGTCTTCAGAACATTTTAGCACATTAGAGATGTTTGTCTCTGTGGTGTGTTATGTGCTACTGTGCATTCACAGACCTGGGAGTGCCTGAAATGAGTGCGCAGCATCTGCCCGATGTTCTGCGTGTGGGAGAGATCCAAGGCTGCGTCCACCTCATCTAGGATGTAGATGGGAGCCGGCTTGAACAGCAGCATGGCCAGGATCAGAGACAGGGCCACCAAGGACCTGAAACACAAACACAAGCTGTACATTACACCATTCTTTCTCATTATTTTTAACTCGTTTTTTTTCCCGCTCACAATATACAGTAGCCATTATGAAAGTGTAATTTCTACCACTGCTTGCCACTGCCGTGCTACCCTACTGGCTCAACTAGGACTCCCCCCATCAACAAACGCATAGTTTGTCGTCCTACTTCAACATCCTTCGCTGACAGCCCAGCTTCCCTCTCTCCCAAGCATGGGCAATAGTTTCCCCCCTGCGCCGCCGCCACACAAGCGCCATTTATGCCTGACTGTTCTACTTCTTTTAAAACACGGTTCTGCAATGATGCTCATTAACCCATTTTGTCATGCAGTCGTTTCTACAAATGCCTTGTAAATCCTGTGAAAACACTGTGTCAGTGGTTCTCAAACATTTTCATGTCAAGGACCACTAAAAATATATGTAATTGGCCGCCGACCCCCATCGGAAAATGTGTTGTTCCAGAGACAACCCAGAAGCAAAGTTTGAGTTAAAAACTTTCACTCTGAAAGAATATATTCAAAGGTTTGCGCTACATTTTTGTGATTTTTCAAAAACTAAAGCACAACATAATGGTTAAAACACCAACAGGGGTTTCCGCCCAGAATGGATTAAACACCGGCAAATTACTTTAAATGCCGTCCCTGAAAATATTACTAATAAATTAATTAACATAACTTAAGTCTGTGTTCACTGACCTCTGTCCACCACTGAGCTCAGAGAGGTTCTCCTTCCAGGTGTCGCCCAGGGCCACCTTGAACTCGAGGCCGTCCAAGACACCACGACCCTGGGGAGGAGCCAGCTGGGCGTTGGCGCCTGGCAGCAAAGTGGAGAAGATGGAGCCAAAGTCC
>OOFJ01106500.1:0-15762 GCA_900323375.1 Benthosema glaciale
GCAGCTCGGGGATCAGCACGCCAGCGTCCAGCTCCAGGGTCTGCCCCAAGATGTCCGCCAAAGCGTTGAGCGTCTGGGCCTGGCTGCCGGCCGGTAAGTTGCTCTTCATGTTCCACAATGTCCCTTTTGGAGGCGACAGAGAGAGAGAGGACACAACAACAATAGCTTATCTACAAGATTACGGCGCATCACTTTGTGATGCATCGTAAGTTTGTAGATCAACTATTTCAGCTTGATTTTGTATGAAAAATGATATAGCTATAAAAAAGTAATTTCTTTGTATATTTCACTTATTTGTCTCTCTGCCATGTGCATTTTTTTAACAGACAAATAGAAATTATTCTTAAATGTATTCTTCATTCATATATTCCAATGTTCAATTTCCAAAACACAATTAAATCGTTAATCGCAATTATTTGTAAGACAATTAATCATCAACTAAAATGTGTAATTGTGACAGACGTAGAGCATGTCTTCTGTATGGTTCAGTGGACGCCGGGGAAAGAGGCCGAGGGCTGCAGCACCTTTGTTTGTCACATCGATGTGAGCTTGTACTTACTTTCTTTATGCATTTATTTAAGTATTTTACGTTATTTGTATTTTCGAACACAAATATTCTCTACTCCTTGGCACAAAGCATTTTCAGTTCAGTCTGAGAACCACTGCTGTAAACCACTGTGTTAAAAAGGGAAGTTACTCTTGTACCTGTACTGAGTACCAGGGACAGTAGGATAAATCTGATAAGCACCGCAGCGACACACAAGCGGAGCAATTGATCCACAGTGTCCGTGCCCTGAGCAGTGTGTGAGAGCCATGTCTTTGTGAGTGGACAGTACCTGCAGCCAGCGTCCTGAGCAGTGCGTGAGCCATGTCCTTCTGAGTTGACAGCATCACGCTCTCCAGAGCTCCTAGCACCGAGCCGTTGATGCTGCCCAGCAGCTCCGGGTTGTCCTCTGTCACTGTGTGCAGGCAGTGGGCT
Organism: Benthosema glaciale; assembly: GCA_900323375.1. Taxonomy (NCBI): domain Eukaryota; kingdom Metazoa; phylum Chordata; class Actinopteri; order Myctophiformes; family Myctophidae; genus Benthosema; species Benthosema glaciale. The sequence continues at coordinate 980 of OOFJ01106500.1, forward strand.
GGAAGGGTCACATCAATACAACCATGTGTAAGTTCAGCTTTATAATAGTATACTGCAACAATTGTGCGATGGCAAGAGCGTACACAAAACCGGGGAGTCTGCCACCCCCCGTACAAGTGATAAGCAGTGATACAGTGACTACATGATGAGACACTTGGGAGTGAGTCTGCAGTTCTGACTGCAATGGGGAATTTATTCCAGTTTGGAATAAATCGTCTCAACTGTCACTTTTCAGGATTAAAATTCAAAACCAGCAAAAGTAGCAGATAAGACAAGCTCAAAGAGTGCATCGGTTTGTGCTGTGCTTCAGCGTGTAGATCTACTACATTTGACTGTGGAGGGTTGTCCAGGGAATTTTAGGGATGGCCTGGTCCGAATGCAGTCCGAGCCGGCCTGCGTTCCTGCCATGCATTTGATAGTAGAAAGTAGAAACGTACATGTGAAGTAAAAGTCAAGTCCTACCGGCAGCCACAGCCAGCTCTGTGTTGTGTGGATGTCTCTCCACACACTGGACGACCACGTCCAACAAACCAGCCTTGTTGAACAGAGAAAGGGCCTGGCTGCTGCTCTCACTGTCAGGGAGCAGAGATAGCAAAGCAAACCACAGTAGGACAACAAGAGTCAGAGGTGAAACACCATGGAGTTTTCATTTAAATCAATCACTGCTGACTTACATCTAATGCCTTGGTCTTCAACAGGGGGTCCTCAGAGTTACTGGGCCACCAAATATTTGTGTGATAGTAACTTAAAAATATTAACAATAATGATAATTTATTAACAACTTGAATCCTAGCATCCCAATTCTGGGGGGACCATTTTGCCCAAAATAGCAGCTCTGCTCAACACACTGTGATGCTTTGAGGGCTTGTAGATTGGTTATTTTCAGCGAAGAGGTTTGGTGAAAAATATATGCATTTGAAACATGTACAGTATATATTTTGGTATAATTAATTAATTAAAAGGAATGCTCATTAAATGGACATTTTCGATGGATAGGCATGTCCACTAAATGTGTAAATAATATCGCACAAAGGCAAGCTCAGCAGGGATCCTTTTCATTTAGCTTACCACAGATTCCAAAGCAGGTTCACTGCCTCGTTGGCCACACCTTCCACCGTGTTCCTGGGCTCTTTCATCGACACAGTGCTGGTCTCAAAGCCACCACAACACTAGACAGAAAATGTTCCACACAAACAAACAATACAAAAAAACAAGCTTAGCCAAATTACCTAAGGCCTTGATACATTTTGAGTGTGGCACTGTGCACCGAAAATAGCCCATTTACAAGCTCACACCGCGTTGCAGCGCGACACATTGTGAGCTTGTAGATCGGCTATTTTCGGCACATAACACCAGCATGCAACCATCTCCCAACTATGTATACTATAAATGCGACTTTGGTGCACAACATGTTTCCACTCTCACTGCTACCATGCATCTAAACAATGCTAAGAATCTAAATAGCTAATGTGAGTGGCGTTAACATGCCCTGTACCTCACAGAGACAAACATTGAGTACAGCCGACATGACAACTGAATTTATCGTATGAGAAAACCCAGAAACATGTTATTGTTCTTCTTGGCCCCAGGGCATTTTACTAAAAAAGAATTTGTCGCCTAAAATTCTGACTGACAGAAGAATCATGACATGTCAGGGGACAGACTGCAGAGAGTGATCGTTTGCCCGCAAGCAAAGTCCTTGTTATCATTCCTCTTTCAAACACGAGTCTCTCATCCGTTAAAATGAATGCATTTTCCTTCTGTATACAGTAGAGGGAGTATTGCGTACATACAACAGCTGTGTGAAAACGAGGCGTTAACGGAACAGAAGCTGAATGTGAACGTAGGGGTTGTGGAAGAGCCAGAGTCTCACCTCTCGGAGCAGGGCTGTCAGAGGGGTCATGACATCATGTTTCACCATGTCCTCACAGACCTCATGGCCTCCACATGCACTCAGGTTCCTGTGTGTGTGAAATATCTGGTAAACTCATGAACCAAAACCAGTAGTACTGTATATTGTTGCTGTTGGGGCAGTTTTTTTCCTACAGTAAATCAACTCATTCAATGCTAGCTCATAAATCATACATTACCACCCACTGACAGCTTATTTTTCCATATTTCCTTAGGTTTTAAGTAGTAGTCACAGAATAATTATCTCCACTATGATCGCACCTGACCGTTCATCACGTTGGCGGTGAAAATCGTCATTAGTAGGGAATGCGCTAATGCCCTACTTGATCACCCTACAGGGTCACACAAATCAACGAAGTAACACATCCACAAGCTCAAAATGCGATGTGTTTTGAACTTGTGGATCTGCTACTTTGGCGGTTTTTGAATTTGAATCCTGAAAAGTACGAGGTTTCCACCCAACAGAGATGATATGAGTGAGAGAGAGAACATATATTTGGCTTTTTGACACACTTGAACCATCTTCATCTCAGTGTTTAGCAAGCAACTCTTGTCGATAACTGGGTTATGGCTCCCCCTGTTGAAATATTTTAAGTACTGTACTGTAAGTAATGCTGTATTCCAAATGTCCTCACATCCATGTTTTAACAGCTTTGAGATTTAGGTTAAAAGAACTGGGAGAAATGAGAGAATGTTGCATTTATCACATCCTGAAAAATGTTATATGGATAGTATTGTAGCCCTAGTTATTCTATTTCATTTTACATTCAATCACATTAGTTTAATTCAGGAAAGGACTATTTTCCTTGCAACTATAGAAAGATCCTGTGAGCATAATGTGCTCACCAGTTCTTGGAAAACCCTGCTGTGATTGGCCAGTAGTTGAAGACCCAGAAAGCTGCATTCAACACAGAGGGGAAGTCAGTGACGTATCACGGCCACGAACAGCACTTGCACATACAGTACGTCTATGACTTGGCCCTCCGCACAAAGCTGTACTCAAATTAGCATTCTGATCAATATGTGGGTGTGGAATTAGATGGACCCAGTTCAGGTTTTACACTCAGATTTAAATAAACGCACGCTTTTACGGCACAGTGTAATCTTGTTCTTGGACAAGAGACAACTACCATGAGACGGTGTATTCAAAGTTAAAGCTGCAATGCAAATCCTTATCAAACAGCTTTAATGGTCAAAGTGGGGTCCAGGAACCCCCAGGGGTCCTTGAGGGGGTTCCAGGGGGTTGCTGCGAGTGGAGCGGCACTGTGTCTTTCAGCTATGTTCCATCACCAGCCAGGCAAACGATACCAAACGCAAGTGACAGGTTTTGGCTGAATGAACTACACTTGCAAGCCCCACTCTCTCGCATCAGGTGATTAACCATGAACTGGACAAGATTAAATATTTTCCGTCTCTTCTGAATCTGCATTTTGCATTGTGCAAAGTAAACGCTGCGCTCCGTCAGAGAGGTGGTGGTTACGCTCAGTCTCATGCCAAGGTGAAAATAAGCATAGTATAGCATTGGACAGTGGACACATTAGACACTACAGGTGTAACGGGTCTTTCGGACGGGGTCTATTATACATGGGTTTATTTAGAATCAGACCCTGTTTTAATCTGCTCCGTTTTGGACCGGGTACAATCCTTTTCGGGGCCATTTTGAGGTAGCCTCGTAAACCGCCCCTCCCCCTCGACAAAATCTTGCATTCTGCCTGGGGGGAGAGTCTGGCATGATCCCGTGTGGCTGCTTAGCCGTGGGGCGGGAGTAGTAGATTGGCCAACGGGCACTGTCAATCACAGAGCCCTGAGCGCGGTCGCTGATTGGCTCCTTAGCTCAGACTCAGAATCTGATGCCGGGCTAAGGAGTTTCTATGAGGATTTAACCAGACTCACCCTCCAGGCAGCATGCAAAAATGCTGCCCAACAGGGGGAGTCGGTTTACCCAGGCTAATTTCGAGGCGGATGCCCACTGAATTGAGAATATTTTTCTCGGGCCGTTCGGTCCTTTCATCGGTTCCGTTTCGGAACAGGTCCAATTTTATGGACCCGTGCTACCCTCTACTTTTAAAGCAACCGCGTAGGACTTCACAGTGTGGTTGGTGGCTCTTATCACCTGAGTGCCCCCGTGGCGGTCTCCCTGACAGCCAGGCTCTGGTCCAGCAGCATGGGTCCCAGGCGCCTCACAGCGTCCCTCTGCAGGAAGCCTGGGATGCTTTGACTCGTCTGCACCACCCGGGAGATGCTGGCACACGCAAACTCTCTCACGTCAGCATTGGGACTCTGCAACTTTTCACCACCACACATCACAAGGGGTCTTAGTCCTGGTGATCAAGTTTAACCACAAATTCAACTATTTTTATTTTATAGCCTGGCTACTGCACCTAAATCGCCCCTAAATTTGAAATTCAGTGTCAGAGTGGCAGGCTAGTTATTTTATGCTTTTATGTTATCAATTGTTATTTTATATGGTCCCCAACTCTTCTCCGACTGTTTTGGGAGATTACAACACTGAGTGCATCCCAATGCCCATCCAGACTCTGTTTACATATAGGACATGGAAGTGATGGAACACATGTTAAAGAATATGATGTGTTTTCTTTTCTGAAACAATCCATTTATTAACAACTTTAACTAGTTTGGAGGACAGGTTATTATAGACAAACATTTTCAAACATGGTCTCCTCTCTACAACTCCATTTTTACTTAAGGGGCAATTTCTTTCTGAAATGACACCCAAATCTTTGCCACAGACAGTGTTAAAGAGTTCTGCTACTAAACAGAGTTAACTGAATTTAGACTTCATAACACGTTAATAGTTAGTCCATCCATTCCATACACAGTAAAGTCCTCAAACGCAATTATTTTATCCATTTGTGTAAACCATAATGGCATACTACCTACGAGTGGTTGTCATTGTAAAATGCTCTTAAATGATCCATGATGTGCAAGTCTAACAAGTGTACAAATGCAATTTGGTGACATGACGATTTGTTTACATTGTGTACACTTCTGAATTCTCAAAATAGTTTAATTAAGACTTAAGAGCTGTTGTTTTTTTGACAACACAAAAAAACAACATCCTCTCTGGCCTTTTAACTAGAATAAGTGACAACCCTAGAGCTCTCTGGCAACAGTCTATACTCTACGATGTTCCCTACATTATTTGTTAACAGGCGTATAGGTCAGCACATTAATTCACAAGTTGACATGCACGCATGGTCCTACTTTCTCCAGTAACTCTCCAGCTGGACAGCGGTCCTCGTCGTCCTCCTCCTCCACTTCTTCTCTCGCAGGCTTCACTGGCAGCCCGGCTGAGTTGAACTGGGCTCGTTTGAACTTATTATTCTTTGCTTTACCCATGTTCTTTATTTGTTTATGAAGTAAGTGGAACAATTAAGCCGAGCCAGCATGGGAGTTGAGTCGGTGTTGTGCTGCTGCTGCTCAGTCTGTCAAGCAAACCACACGCACGTAAAAGACGCCATGTGGAAGTTCCCTGCCGTAAATCGATTGTCTGAGGCGGAAAACAGAACGCTCGTCGTAAACACGACGCAAAGCAAAGGAAAAAGTAATTCATTTAAAAATGAGACTAGATAGATTAGATAGATTAATAAATAATATATAGATATAGTGTGTACACACACACACACACACACACAACAGCACTGCCAGACTAAATGTTCCCCAAACCGGCCATTCAACAACAAAATATTTAAACAATACAAGGAACAGCAAACACTTGTCACACCAATGCATTTATTTGGCAAATAACAGTTTAAAAATAGATACAGACTACATTTATCTAAAACAAATGCACATATTATCATATGTATGATTAGAAATAAACATGAGTTCATGACGAATGAGTAAAATAAATCTCCAAACGTTATGTCAACAGAAAAGGGACTTCAAGAGACATTGAAGACCAGACATTGTCCACAAGTCTTGGATTTCTTTCAAATCTACAGATACAAGACAAACTGATCCAGTGCGCCCCCTAGCCGCAAGCATCCAATCTGCATCCAAGCTGCAATACTGAGCTCCATCGACAGCCCTGTCATGAAACAGAAAAGTCCCTTCTGATTGGACAATACAGCGATAAACTGGCCAATGTTGAACGTGTAACGAAAGCTTGGGTCATCATCCTCGTCTCTATCAAGTCTAGCATGACAACTCCACCGTCGTCATGCCGGAAGCGCTCATTTTAAACGATTCCATTTAAAACAGGTGATGCACGCAGCACAGTACATTGACTGATTTACTATGAGAGCTTCCAAACTCAGAACACATTATAAACATGGCTACACAGAGTTTGGCAGAAAGCTGCTCATAACAGGACAACAATGATTTTTTAGGAAGCAAAGTATTGACAGAGACAAAAAGGATAGCCCAAGCTGTCCGTACAGGTGCAATATTAGCGAGTTAATCACAGTTTACAATGCAACGAGACAGGAATTTTCCATTTCGCGATAAGGCTGTCCAATGGAGGGTATTCAAACTTGAATGATGGCACCTAAGTTGCTTGCGGGTATACCTTGTTTTCTCTTCCATCTCAAAATTAATCCCTGGATATTGTGATCCGTTGTAGTCGAGTGGTTTTAAGAACATTCAGCTCCCTCACCACCACACAGTCCAACACACACACACAGTCAGTCACACACACACTGGCACGCACGCACACAGTCCAACACACACACACACACGCGTGCGCGCACGCACGCACAAACACACACAGAGAGTTGCTGGTTATTGGATGTTTGGCCGTGGTTTGAGAATAAGCTTCCCCGTCTGTAAAAAACAAAAAAAAGATAAACAAGTTTTACAATGGTGGAAAGAAAAAACACATCAGAAGTAATGACAGACCAGTAATGATTGGGAACTTACATCATCACAGGACATGTTGTATTCTGCTAAAACTGTCCGACAGCGAGCAGCTATACTGGAGGACAAAGGTCAAGGACATACAAGATTCATGGATGAAGCATGAAGTAAACATACGTCAACAGATGTAGTCTGGATTTGATAGGATACAATATCACCTCACGTCAAAGAGGTTTGGTAAGGATTTACTTAAAGGTCTGGTCTATAATTAGGGCTGTCTCGATTACAAGATTTAAGTTGACAATTGCCAGCAAATTGTAATTAACAATTTACCGGTAATTGTGTAGTTGATAACTGAAGCATGATAAAATTGGTCTTTTAGGCTTTGTAATTAAACACGTTTAATTTAATCAATGTTTAGCTTGGATTAAACATGTCATTGACCAGCATACTTGGCTGAAAGAGCTGAAATACAAACACTTTGCGATAGATTATTCTAATCACAAGTCAAAGCTATGCTGTATGACTGTAAATGGCTTCATGAAACAAAACGTGCAGATATTTTAACATGTTATTTATGTTATTTAAACAGATACTAGGTTCATTGATTACCTTGAATGCACATATTATTTTGACAGTATATTGTTCTGACTGATCTGATCCTAGATTCCTGGTTTACCTGTGAATCTGAACCTTGCATAGTGCGGTACTTACTGTCTCTCTGCATTTGATGTATGCGAATACCTTGCTTTTTGTAAGCCACTCTGTCTAAGAGCGTCTGCTAAATGGAGATCGTTTTGCCTCACACAGGCAGGAAGGGGAGAAGGATACATTGATGGTGCAACAACTCGCTTATGTATTCCAGCGAAAAAGAGAGCTATTAGCGTGATACAGCTGATTGTGAAGAAAGGGTGATTCCACAATGACGAGAAGAATGACACCTGCAGAAACACAATACAGAAATGTTAACATTATGTCAAGTAACAGAGCTCCTGGTCATTCTACTGCAGAGTTTCAGCAGTGATGCTCAACCTTTTCTGAATCACGGCTACTTTGGAAAATCTCAAAAGCATATCAAGTGGCAGATGGGCGGGCTGTGTGTATATCCAGAGGATGTTGTAAAAAAAACACCTTTAGAACAAATATCATTACCTTTTTTTTACATTATATTGTTATATTATCACTAAAGTCTTATTATTTTGCCAATTATTTAGGGGCCCGACTTGCAATTATCAGCCCATAGGTTGATAATCACTGGTATGAAGGATCATAAAAGTGAAAGATTTACCACATAAACGAGATGATTAGTGAAAAAAAGTAAAGGGTACCTTCTGTGTGTCTGGATCTATCAACCAGTTCCAAGCGCCCGTAGCCGTGCAAACGGAGATCACTATCAAGATCACTGAAAACACATATGAACATTATTACGATCTGCTCTGTTATGTTCACCACTTTTGAGCGAAATTCTTGTATGATAAAGTAGGACATTAATTTACAACAAAACAATATGTTATTTTATTTTTTGTCGCGATACCAATCAATCGTCAGCGATGCGTTTTGACTGCAGATCTGCTGCTTTTGCTATCTTTGAAGTTGAATCCTGAAAAGTAACCGTTTTTTTTTCCACTCGACTGAGTATTTAATTCTAAAATACATTTAGGTTATGACCATGCTCAGAAGAGAGGTTTGCTACATTACACTGTTATTACAAAAAAAATCCAATCTCCCAAATTATAACATACAAAATATAACTCAGGGAATGCTTTACTTACTTCGCCATCGACCTGTGGCAGGTTGCAAGCAGGAAACATATTCTGTCAGTCTCCTCTCAAAGGCCTTTAAGTCTGCCAAGAAAGAGGGACATGCAATTCATTTAGCATGATATCAGTATAGACAATGTCAATGTTATGGCTAATATTCATATAATGTATTGTTGGGCTAATGAAGAGACCCAGTGTGGACAGTTAGTCTAGTCATAGTTGTTTTATTGGGTTGTCACTGTACTATATAGCCTTCATACAAGAAGACTGTCATATCTAATGATGACCGTCTCGATCAAAGACTATCACTGCACCACCAGATGTCTAAGAAATTCCACTGTATTTGACCCGGGCCACCCTAGGCTGCAATGCCAGCCTGACAGTGACATTGTGTCGCAGGTTCAAATCCCAATCCAGACAACCTTTGCTGCATGTCACTCCCAATCTCTTTGCTCATTTCCTGTCAGTCTACTATCATATCAATAAATATTAAAAAATAATAAAAACATCTACTGTATCAATCTCACACTTGGAAATAAAGATGTAGTGATTCTGAATGACTGTCAATATCACAAGTGACTCCATCAGCAACTTAACATTATCACCTATAGGAAAAGAAGCACTGAGATGCAAAGGGAGCAGTAACTACAGTATGACCTTTTCTCTACAACACACAGGTTCAATCAAGATACATCTCTGGCAGCACCGATAGCTTGTTAGTTACTAACTACAACATACTGCAAGTTGAAAAACATAGTGCAACAAAAATCTGAGAGGAAACTTGAATCTGGCAGTGTTGCAGATCTTGTAAAGTTACAGAAATTGTATAGCTCTCCACTATAGTGCAGTGAACAGCATTCGCTAGTGCATGGTTGGTTCTATAGTACTACAGATTACAGAAGCACTGAAGTTTTGGCTAACAAGGCAGCTAACAGGCTAGCAGAGGTAGCAGACAACAACCGTTATAAACACGTAAACCACTATTTTTTCCCAGGAGGAACCTTATAGACGCTGCGGTTCATATATGACAAGGCAATGAAGTACTACTAAATCCTGGCGGGTTGATATAACGTTTCCTTACCTTCGGCCTGCTCCAAGGAATTCATTGCTAAAGTCTAGACTCAGCCACTCAGCTCAACCTGCTGCCTGTCAGTGTGTTGTTTCTCGGTTACACCAAAATCGGCGACCTATCGGATTCTGTGACAGCTGCAAAAAAAAAAAAAAACGTGGAATATTTTTTACGTGAAATATTTCCTACTCTTAAACACAGTTTATCTAAATTATGTAAAATACTGATGTCAATAATTCGATAAGACACTTATTTCGATATAACGTTTACGCATGTTTTACCATAGAGTTACAGTCAAGACAAGGGTAAGGATATTATTTGCTGCCACCTACTGTGTTGATGCTGCTATTGCACGTTTCTGGAACAAAATGCATAAAATCATGATTACAATCTTCAAACTGGACAATGATTTTTTAATGATTATGACAGACACATGCATATTCAGGCCTAGGTTAGTTCCAGGACCATTAGGGTTTTATGGAAAATGCTTCTATACATTGCTCGCTTGTCCAATTCAAATGATGGAAGTGTAATGCTTTTTGGTGTCATCCATGTTGTGCTTGAAATGTACCTATTCTGCATAATCAATCAATCAATCAATCAATCAATCAATCAATCACTCAATCAATCAATCCTAAAATAATAACCAACTCTCTATTTTCACATTTAAGTCAAGGCATAGGCCTACATGCTGGCTGAGTCCAAATGACAGTGCCATGGCATGGTGACTGAGAACTTAAATCCATCTAATACAGTCTGTTTCTGATGATATGATGTACTAATGTAATAGTAAGTGTGTATAATAGCCTATTGCGTTTAGTGCATTATGTAAACATGTATGGTGTAGAATATGCAAACAACACAAGAAACAACACAAGAAAATGATCAGTATACAAAAACACCAGTGGTGTGCAGATAGATATATTTCACTCAAACATCTGAGATTAAATCAGACTTCAGCAGTTAAATATGTACACATTTACATCTTATATTATAGACAAAATGTATCAAACTAAAACAAACAGCAACAACAAATTGAAACCTAACCATTTAATACATTTCTCAGAGCACATACTGTGCATATATATGGCTATTACATTTCCTTCTCTTTCAAACTTGAACCCAGGTTGACCTATTTTAGTTAGCTGAACATGCCATCTTACAAACAAAATAATTTATTTTTTAAATGTTTTTTCAGAAAACAGAAAAAACGGAACCAAAACAAACTAGGCCTATATGATGATATGATTTTTTTTAAATCATTTGATCCAAAAAGTTTGTAACAATATATGACTATTGGCATACAACACGATCTGTCAGTTAATGTAACATAAGAGGATTAAATTACTTGGGCCAATTTGTGTTTTGACACAGGCAGGCAATTGTAAACCTGACTTGAGCCAAATTATTTGTGGAATAAGTGACTTATAAGTGGCAATTGTTGTCACAAGAGAATGCTACTTAGGCCTAAGTCGCAGTTTTTGACTTAGAATAGGCAGCATACAATGGCCTAGGTAGGTTACACTCTTGACATATAAGCGGTTGTACTACTGGGGTGGGAACAGCATGATCTTTTCAAGATGGATAGGCAATTTTACCAGTGTCATGAAGAGCTGATTTAGGCAAAAATAACATTTTATTCAAAACATTACACAGGCCATTATTTGAAGAAAGTGACAATGAGTTCACAGGATATGCTGGGCTGGTTGCAGCAGGGACTTGAACCTGTGACCTTTTCAGTGGGGTAGTGGGGTAGTAGTTTAAACCACTACCCCAACTCTGAATAACTATATGGTACAATTTAGTTAGTTTCTCAGCATGCTTCTAGATTCTAGAAGCATGCTGAGATTTGAATCTAGATAATATTGAAGAGGCATTTAGGTAATGAATTAATATGAAAACATGTTGACCTTATGGGTCTTCCAATGGTGATATATGCCCGCCCCATATTTGCATACTTGGCCCTGATTGATACCTCACAACGTTTTCGGTCAGCGAAATCCAATCACACGAATGTGGCCAGACCAAAACTGCACAACTATTTTTTTGCGCTGGCAGATTTGTGTTTCCACGCTAACAACACAGTACTAATGAGTCCTGCTAAGCCGCTGTAGGCAACGAACGGCCCTACCTAGTGCTCACTCACTGAAGGCTGTCTCTAGTAAGGATTCATCAGCTAAACGCCAATGATCTTCATAAATAAACGGAACACAAGTCACATAAGCCAATCTACAAGCTTGCAACACGTCACAGTGCGATGCTTTTGGAGCTTGTAATCAGTTATTTTCGGTGAAGCAATTTGATGTACAGAGAAAATGGATTGGGGGGGGGGTATAGACCCCCTGGGGGTTACTACTGTACAGTCGACACTGTACTTAAGGTTTAAGTATAGGCTTAGGTCAGTCAGAGTCATAATGACTATACTTTGGTGTTTGATGACAAACAACCTTCACATATACTTTATCCTTCATGTCCCACAGACCCACACATTCGTACACGACACAATACTGTGTTCTTGCGATAGGGTAGCGGTGTTATTGATAGTGAAGGGAAGGAGGAGACTTTCTTTCGTTTTAGCCATTTGAGCTATTTCATGGGGGGGGGTTATTATTTATTAATAAAAATCTTACGTCAATTTCTTTCTATTATCATTTACTATAGTCCTCCTAGACCCCAGGAAATTACATGTGTCCACAAAGGATCACAGGATCTACAGAATGTAAAGGCCGGGGGATACTAGGGGGGATGCCATTCTGTGTGTCGTAGGCTTAACATGACAGTTTGTCACCTCTCCTTCACATTCAATTCTTTTGTAGCTTGAGAAAAGCCAGTTTACCAACGCAGAACTCCATGCTTCACACGCATTGCATCGCGTCTGCACGCTGCAACCAGAAGCTCCGCCCCCATTTGCTCCGTTCTGAAGCGAAATGTGTGACCCGTGTCCCTAATACAGTTGTTCTCAACGCATGGGCTGGGTACCCACTGGTGGGCCATGAGGATATTGCAAGTGGGCCCCTAAGTTATTGGCCAAAAAGATTTTAATGATAATATATGATAGAAAAAATATATATAAAGCCTTAAAAAAAAAAGAAAAGAAAAAAAAGGGAGTTTTCATTGTAATCCTGAATATATAATATGTAATATGAACTTTGCAGTTGATCCAAGCAGACCATAATTGACTGATTGATCAATTCCTCTTCCTACCGCGGGGCCGCAGGTGCTTTCCATAGAGTTATAAAGGATAGGAGAGCGGACTCTACTTCCGCATTTGACCACCAACTGTTGGTGCAAACGAGGGCCCAATGTTAAATTGGCTTTCCGGCTTTGACCAGTAGGCTGGACGACTTCAACATTCGCCAGCCTTTCTGGGGGCTTGGTTCCCTAAATCCAATGAAGAAAGCCAATGGTATGAGACAGTTGATGGAAAAGGACAATGGATTGTATTTACTACATTAAAGAATTAAAGTTACTATATAGAAAACAAGCAAGTAATTTATCTAAAATATTCATATAGAGCAAGTGTCCATGGCTTTCAAATTTTTATCAGTCTGAAATATTTTTTTGTACAAACGTACAATATATATTTTAAAATGCACACACATGCACACACGCACACACTGACAACATACAAAAAAACAGCATATGGCATTGGCTGATATAAATAAGTGTTTGAGATAAAGAGAAAGACGATGGTGAAAAGTATTGCTCAGTATTTCTCAGATTTGAGGAGAAAAGTCTGCGACAAAAAGTCAATCAGCTGCTGCAGTTCAGTCCAAGTAAAGCTTCCGGACTTCAGAAAATCGGACAAAAAAAAATCTATAAAAATTAACACTTAATTTGCATAAAACGATGTCCTTTTCATGTCTCAACCCCCCCACCCCCTGTGTATGTTAACCCTGATTGATTTCCCCCACAACACAAAATACCAGTAACTGTTAGACACTTCCGAAAACCCTGTATAACGTTTTTGTATTAGGCTCTGGTCTACTGTATATAATATAATATTATATAATGTCTATGCAGTGTGGCAGAGATATTTCAAATTTACTCCGTACTGCAATAGGGTCCCGTACAAACTTGTGCTCTTCCACGCTCCATGTCCCGCCTCCCCCATCTTTTTATTGGCTAGACAAAGAGCAGCTAGCAAATCACAAGATAGGGAGGCGGGACATGGACTGTGCACGAGAGAGAGCAAAACGATATTTTAGCATTGGATACTGTCATCCCAAAAACAAAAAGGGTACACAGGGTTCTGAAAGGTGTTAGAGTAACTGCCTGAGTATTAGTCTCGCGTAGCCAGACATGTGAACTACTCCACAATCTCCAAATGCTACTGTATATAGAGTCTGGAACTACACCTCCCTAAATCCGCGCAAGGAAGCTGGCATTTCCTTTCACTAAATATATATATATTTGTTTCCGTTTCTCCTAAACAGCAAGCTATATTGTTAAATGATTTCTATTTATATTAGGATCAATTTTCGTGACTGTAAAGACGGAACGGAAGTGGGGACTGGGGGAGGAGGCTCCAATTCTGCTATATGGCTTACTCATGATGATAGAGCTCCCGTTGCTCCAGACTGTATGACGTACGTGTATTTGAAAATTGCGAGAGGCAACAGTCTGGCCACACAAGACTACCTGAGTATTAAAACTTTAAAACTCCCTCCTGTTGGTATTGTTGCTAAACTGGACGGTGTCTCATTTAGTAATATTATATTTTACAATACATATAATTCTACTAAACAACAGATGGCATTGTATAATGTACATGAATTTGAAGTTTAAGTTTTGTCGACGTTAAAACAAGAGCCCAAATCAAAGGCTTTGTCCCAATGGTTCTCAAAGTGGGGTCCAGCAGGGACCCTCAGGGTTCTTTGGGGGGGTTCCAAATGGACCCTCACAGGGTCAGTGACTCTGAGAGCATACAAAATGAACGAACCATTTGTACACTCTCAGAGTAATGGGGGTCCTTGAAATAAAAAAAAGTTTGAGAACCACTTTTTGTCTTACAACTACCATAGCTGTAGTTCCTGCCGTTGGCCTCTGTGGGGCAGTCCGCTGTGTTCATGTGACGTGTCTTTCAAACCCTAACCCTCGATGACCCTTGACCCCTGTGCTCCTTAGGTCACCCAGCCGTCCATGCGCATGCGCTTCATGGAGGGGCTCTCTCTGCCCTCGGACCCCGCCAGTTGCCTGGCAACGATGCCTCCCCCCAGGCGATG
>OOFJ01106501.1:0-10711 GCA_900323375.1 Benthosema glaciale
GGTGGGGTCGACATATGCCCTTACTGGGCTGCATTCACATATTCAAAACACCTGTCTTATGTCTGTCTTGTGTCTGTGTTTAATGGCCGCTCCAATGCATTTCCAATGGAAGCCTATATGGTTTGACCAAACATTTTGTTCGATGAGGGGGAGGGAGGCAGAACACATCCATCAAAGGTGTGTTCAATCATAAGTCAGGTGTCAGACACAAGGCAAGTCTCTTGAATGCAGCCCAGTAAGGCCATATGTCGACCCCACCCACTCACCTCAACCCCACCCACCCCGGCCATCTTGGATCCTAAAAAATGGGAGTGGTGTGGGGCTGAGATAGGCCTCTATTGACACATGGGTGAAAAAGGGGTTACAAAAATCATGGGATAAAAACGTAAAAACTGCATGGAGACAAGGGCGTGAGTACAATAAACAGGTGTATACAGGAGGTGGCCTCCTACACCACCACCACCAGATGAAGGTGTGAGATGAGTTTGGTGCAGAATGTGTCCGTAGGGAACAATTTGCATTGTCGAATGAGGAGCTTATGCGCACTAGTGCTCTTCCTCTCAGCCATGCCGTTGAATACTTAACAGTTCGCAAACGGGTGCAGAGGACAGAGGTACAGCTACAACAACATGGCTCGTTTGTATTCCGTTCAATGGCATCGCTTTAACTGGTGGGGTTAGTTAGTATACTCCTGTGATACAAGTTACAACAACTGTGTAAGAATACACCGTTACGAGTACAAGTCGTATAGAAGTACAACATTATTGACAAGTGGGCTATACGCTATCAAAGTAAAAGTACTCATTATGCAGAATGTCCCATTCATTAATAATAATAATCCAAATCTGCAAAGTACTGTAACTAGTGTCTACAGCTGCAAAATAATTGTAAGTAACATTATAATAGGCTATTATTTGCCTCTTGAGATGTGGTGGAGTAGAAGTATAACGTATCGCGGAATGGAAACGCACAAGTAAAGTAAATGTACCCCCATAGTGCTGAAGCAAAACGTACTTGGTTACTTTCCACCGCTGATTGCTTTTCTCAATCAGTGAGCTGCAACATTGTGGACATTCCTGGCAGGCCGTGCACCCTGCAGAGAGAGCAAACAGTGATGGGAATCACTGTTGACACTGGTCTAAAAGGCAGCATTTAGCCCTCTCTTTACCATGCACAAGGTCCAACACAGCCTCTGTTCATACAGACACAGGCGGCTACACTCTACAACACAGTACAATCCTCAGTGTTCGTCTATTCTAGGAGGGGTGGGGGAAAAAAATAAATAAAAAGTTATCTACATACAGTATAAAAATAGTATACACCCGGCACAAGTACTATACATCAAGTTTGAAGTTATAACAAGTCATATAAGGTGTAGCCTTGGTCCCAGGGGAAGTGTCCGTCGGAACATCCGTCAGATGTATTTCCCCCCGGATACGATATTTTCCTGACCCAATCACAGCACTTGTTTCATTCGCGGAGAATGTAAACTGTTTTGTAAAGCATCGACGTAATTTCCTCGTGCGTACCTTCCGCCAAAATCCCGCAACTTCCGCCCCAAACAAACGATAGCTTCTCCAGCGTAGGTCTTGCCCAGGGTGTATAAGGTGCATCAATATAGCAGCAGGTATATATATATACTGTACAACATGCTATATATACCCTAACACAGTCGAGTAATATTTGAGCAGGAATTGGCCTATACTGTATGTCTACACTTTGACTTGAGTACTGGGGTTGAGTGCCTCGTCTGTCCGGCACATGCTCCAGGCTGCTCATCGGCGAGACGGTACAAGGAACACTAATGCCTAACGCCCCATAAAACACTGACATCACCTTTCCACAGGGAGAGAGAGAGAGAGGACACACTCCATTTGATGGGCTAATTGCGTGTGGCATAATTAATCAATGTCTCCTGAACGACAAATTCCCACATGCACCACGTTCCGCCACACCATCCTTGCGTCATATGATGTCTGTGTGTGTGTGTGTGGGGGGGGGGGTTGTATTTTCATTAATTTGTCCTCTTTTATCGAGCGATTCGAGTCGTTATTAGCGGACACCTGTCAGCTCCACTCACGGTGGATACTGAAGAAGCAGAGAGGAGTGGATGGGTTGCAGTACTCTACAGGGCTTCATAACCTGACTGTAGCCTATATCGGCTCAATAGGGAGTTTAAGATCGCCCTTCCTGCGACTCCGACACGACGTGGAAGATGGAAGTGCTCCGACCCAGTCGCCACAGAAGCCCAAATAGTTAAGAAAACAGACAACGCCGACGAGGCACCACCCCTTCCACTGGCGTCTCTGGTTCCCATGGTGACACGCACATGCACCTTCCCTGTTGTTGACGTTGTTAACAAGACGCCAAAAGCTGTGTTCTGCCGTCGTAGCATGGGCTCCGACGGTCGCAAGGTTTATATATCGAGCACCGAGCCATTCGCCGGTGGCGTCGCACGTTGGACGGTCGAGCGATCTTAAACTCGCTAATGGATGTGCTGCGGCTTTAGTGCGGCTGCTGTAGGCCTACTTGAGTTCCACGAGTGACACTTTGCACCTGTGTGAAGTGAGGGCCGCTCTTATCATGGAACGTCACCGTGATGTAAAATAGACACTATGATGTAAAAATAATTGTCCATTCACTGTCAATGGGATTGGGATGGAATGTTTGCGTAGGAACAGTTTGTGCACATACACCAACAGCTGGACATAGGACGGGCTAGCGCCCCTCAAAGAATACATGTTCCAAAATACAATATTTACCTTTGAAATGGAAAGAAATAAGGCAAAGTACAATAAAGAACTCAAGGAATGTGAGAAGTAGGAGAGGCCCGGACAGGAGTCAACCCACAGAGCCTAGTCCCTCCACGCACCAGATTGGTCTATACCTCCCAGTCCCGGCAGAGTAGTTCCGTAGTGGTTCTAATGAATGTGTGGCCCTGGTCTTAACCTATAATGGGACTGATTGAGGGTAGCTACTGGGACGTAAGTCGGGACTTGATCAACCCCCGGCTGATGGGTCGCCTGAGTGAGGGGTATGATTTCCGTGAGACCCATGAAACCCTGATGACCTTGGGATACATCACTGACGATACGTCCCAGGTGCATCCAATGCGGTGCATTTTCGCTCTGAAGTACGGATACTGAAATACTTAAATAGATAAACGTACTAAGTTACAGTCCACCACCAGTGTGGAGGTGGTACAGTACTGTATACTCTAGCAGAGGGAGTGGAACTGTACACCCTGGCTGGTAGTATAACAGCACAGTGTACAGCCTGGCAGTCTTAAATCCTCTCACGTCATTATGGGCCAGGTCAGTTCTTAATCAGCTGATAATTAAACAATGATGGAGTCGGCACAGCCCTGCTAAGTAGCCTCGCGTCAGCTCTGCTAGTGTGACACATAAACATGCATTCACGCACGCAAGTGCATCAATGTACTTGTATACCTTCACGCACGCACACACGCACGCACAAACACAACAGGGAGGGGATGCTATACTACAGGCACTGTTGGCTTAATGTAGAAGCATTAGCCAATATTGACTCTTTGGAAGTACATACACATAAAGTATACAGATCGAGGGAAAGCAGGGTGGGTTTTCTAGTTAAAAAAGAGAATAAATACATCTGCAAAACTGTAAAAAAAAATAATAGTCAATAACAATTCTCCACACGCAGGAGTGCATGGGAGTCTAAGGAGAAAGTACTCGTATTAGTTCAATAACAGCCATTAGGTTTTATATTTCACATAGAAATGGCTCTCGGGCTAAAAAGATATTATTATAACCAGAATGCAGGCCGCCATACATTAATGATAAGGATCTCACTGTATTTTTTATGACAATATAATGCTATAAAATGGGCTGGCGGGAGACCATAACCCAAAAACAGGCAAGGCAGGCTGCAAATCTGTGAAATAATGGCAACATTAAGTTTAAGCAGAATGTGATTTGCATCTATGAGCAGGAAAAGTAATAGCGTCGATGGACACAAAAGAGGCTCCAAGAACGCTCCTAAGAGAGGGAATGTGCCATCTTTGTCCTCATTTGAGGCTCTGTTAATGAATTATTGATGGTGGAGATAAAAGTTGTGGAGAACCTGGCAGAGATACCAGAGAGATGTTCTTGTTAAATCGCATGGTATTAGAGCATACACACAGTAGCACCAGCCTTGAATAACAAGGCTTTCAGGGCATGTCCATTAAACACTTTGGGACGGAATATAGTTTTCTAATTTGACAGATCCTTTTCCAAGTGGTACGGCAATTGTGCACTCAATTAGTCAAAAAAGTTACAATGACATCCAGAAGAACTAAATTAATACAGATACAGCTGAAAATTGGCCATCAAAGAATATGAATAAGTAGCTATGCGCTATAAGGAGGCCCACGAGTTAACAAATACACCAGTATACACCAGAGCATGAGATTCAAGGCCCAGCAATTACATTCTGCTGTCATCACGTTTAAGGAGTCCGTCCACCCATTGAATCCTGAGGTGGATTGGATTTCCATTGCTCAGCACCAAGATCAATTTTAAGTGTCTCTTGACTTAGTTGTCTCATCCTCCATTATAGCATAAACAAGCAATCACTGTCTGTGTACTGTATACGATTACCGGCAGCGTATGAATGATACGCCCCAGGAACGGGGGGACGGGGCGTCATTTGAATAAATCGCACAAACAGAGGGGCCCGGAGCGGTCGATGCGTGGAGTGGGCGCCGCGTGAGACTACATTGTTGAAGTTCGCGGCGGTAGGCTCCGGCAATTTATACTGTCGCTCCACGCTGACGAGTTGGCCTTTTTCTCATTAAAATGTCATTGATTGGCAGAGATGGTTCCAAGTCACCTAAATTAAGATTGACATAAAAGGACTGAACTTGACAGAAGACTAATTCCACATTGGAATCTTCAAGGTCCTTCCAACAACTGGAGCTCACTGGGCCTTGAAAAAAGTTGTGTAGGGGAATTTAAGCTGCCTTGTCTTGTGCCGCATTTATATGGATACCCCCCAAAATACAATGAAGATTATAGAAATAATGATGCGATGTATTTTTAGATGGAATATCGTGTTAAACTAAATTGCGTGTTGTTCTAAATTGCTTTTATGGTTATGGCTTTTCTTTTTTTTACATTTACAGCAATGGGTAATAAAGGTGCTAATGCACACCTCTATTGCACATCAATTTAAAACGTGCTGCCTTAATTTGGTTGGAATAGCAGTAAATCTTAAGACATTTGTGTGTTTAAATTGTGTATATTTAAGCTGCAATACATCGCTTTGTTGTGTGAATAAAATGTTGTATTAATTTCCGTACAATATAATCTCCACAGCGGTGTTTGTTGGAAGTGGTCCCTTGCTCCACTCTTTGAAACATCATAGTCCTGTTGTCAGAGCACAAGAGCTATTGCGTGAAACTCAACTTTAAACTCAAATTTAATTAACTCATTTGTTAATATCTGTTTATAGCTCAACAGTAAAACTGTTGGTGCTTGCATGCTTGAGGGACGCAGGACATGAAGGTTATGTATTATTATGACATCGAATTTAGAGACATTGATGATTAATGTTGTATGGATAGATAACATGAAGGCTTTATGTTTCACTGAGTACTGCATGCCCACTTCTCCCCTCACTGGCTCAGGACGGAGGTAGAGCAGTCGGAAAAGAGTCCTGTTTCAATCATCTCTCCATGGGTCAGTGTCGAAGAACCTTAACCCCTAACTGCTCCCAATGAGCAGGTTAATGCATCGCATGGTTTCCTCCACCGTCAGTGTGAATGTGTGTGAATGGGTGAATGTAATGCACATTGTGAAACACTTTTGATAAAGGGTGCTATATATAAATACACCATTTACCATTGTGTTACTGCTCTTTGCTAATGGATAGCCGGGATAGGACTATCTTTGGGCCCAGTTCATTTATCTTTGATATTATTTTGAAATAACATATATTTAAATAAATCTTCAACCCATTACATTGTTTGGGAAGCCTATAACACCATCCTAGGCTTACACAATATAAATGTCTCACCTTTTTTGGTGAAGAAACATCTTCCTGGTTTTAGTGCTGCGGCATGGGTGTTGTCATTTCAGCTCAACACTTTCACAATTGAACATGACAGGCCTTTTACCTCCTCTGCTGTTTAGTTTTTTCTCAGGGCCAATACAAGTGCAAAAGAGATGAGGAGACGGTCGGGGGGCGAAGGCAATTCAGCTCCTTGGCTTGGGTTGCTTTCCCCACTGTATATATGCTGAACGAAGCGGGCTTTAAACCCTCCAAAATGGATCCAATTACAGAGAGGGGGCTTGCCGTGGCGCTTGTGGAACTCTGTGTAATTGTGTAACCCTAATTTTCCTGGTGCAGAGGCTCTGACAGAGGCCTGTCGACGCCTCTAAGCCTCTTCTCTCGGGCGCGGCACCGAAAAACGAGATCACGCCTTAGCTCCAGAAAACGCTGCAAGTGGAAATTACAAACGGACACAGAGAGAGAACAATATCATCTTCTTGTGAAGAAATCCCTCAGAAAATGGGGCTTCTGCCTCCGCACTGTATAGCCTACAGTAGCTATAGTCCACACTCTCAGCTTGCACGACGCATGCAGCGTGGAGAGAGGTGTGGTGTGACATCCATTGACTACTAGACGCTTTAGCAGAGGAGAGGGCGGTGGAG
Source organism: Benthosema glaciale (assembly GCA_900323375.1). Taxonomy (NCBI): domain Eukaryota; kingdom Metazoa; phylum Chordata; class Actinopteri; order Myctophiformes; family Myctophidae; genus Benthosema; species Benthosema glaciale. The sequence continues at coordinate 6,675 of OOFJ01106501.1, forward strand.
AACATTCTTCATTCTTTCAGGACGTCGGCGGGTACTTTAATACAGGTCAACGCTCGACTTGGTGATTGCTTACAACATGATACAGTGGCTCTTGCACTGCTAGGCAGGGGAGTGTGCTTTCTTTTTTTTCCGAGTAAAGAGAAGTGTCGAAAAGAGAAATTAAAGATTGATAGAGAGCGAGAGAGAGCGAGAGACGCATGATTGGCTGACTGTAACTTGTGAACCCTCCTCCTCCCCAGCACGCCCTCTCAGGACTCCCAACGTGACGGTGATGTCCTCTGGCATGGCCGTCTAATGGCTCATAAAGCTTTTATAGCCGTGCATGATACTGCAATGACATCTGGCTGTTCGCTGTCTGTCTCGGCTATTGCCGGTCCCTTCAGAGGAACTCACACCTCGGTGGGACGTCACGTCAGTTGTCCTTTTTTTTTTCTTTCTTTCTTTCTTTTTCAGTCTAATCGGGCCTTTTTATCACTGCGGCAGTCAGACCACAGCCACGATCCAGCTGAAATAGTGCAATGTAATTAGTGTTTAAAGGAGAACAAACACACACACACACACCCACACACACACACACACACACACACCAGGCTGTTGTTTGCTGTATGGATTATGTAGGAGAGAAAAAAACATTAAATAAATTCAACCCTTATCACCAAAATGCTCTCTTTCATCTCTGACAGGGGAACCACTCTCCAGCTGTCATTGAAGCAAACTTCTCCCCCCCGGCAGACATGAATTGTTTTGAAACGTCATGGGGTTAGAAAAAAAACAACGTAAAAGTAAAGTAACATGAATAAATAATAATAAAATAACACTGCGGGAGTATAGGGGTATGAAATTGCTGCAGATATCGCAAATCTCCTTCCTTTGATCTTCTTTGCATCCGTCAAAGTGATGACATCCCTCCTGAAGCCAGGCAGGCACCCACAGCTGCATTTGCCGTTTAATTTTCGAACAAACGGTATCTGTTTAATTCTCTCTCTCTCTCTCTCTCTCTCTCTCTCTCTCTCTCTCTCTCTCTGGTCAGTAATCCTGCACGCTTTTGCAGACCTAAAGATGACCCCCATTCAGCAGACTGGGATGTCACTGCGTAGCTGTAGGACAGGTCGTTTCCAAAACACAAAAGCCAAATTTGTCGGAAATTCATGGAGCAACCCAATTGCTTGACTCATGGAAGCCAAATATTTTCTGCACTCGGAGCTTATGCCAATTGCTTTAAACGCGCAAAGCAAATATTGTCTCGGAGCTTTAACCGATTGCTTAAATTGTGAAAGCCAAATATAGTCTGGAACTAAAATGCATATTATGAATAGTAAGAATAATGAATCATTTCCATTGGATGCATGCACTACATGAAATGCTTCTCGGGTTCCACCACCTTGAACCGGACTGAAGACGATTTGACAACATCACGGCAAGACCTGATCCCTCCACAGGTCAGTCCCACAGTGACAACATGTCCTGTTAGCAATACATCTATAGAGGGTAACTATGCACATGACGTCATCATACCCGGAAGTGATGCGGGAACACGTACTGAGTGGAAAAACCTACCTTCTGGCCTTGACAGCCCATACATCCACACAAAACAAATCCTATTTGATTCTATTTGATTGCATTAAATGACTTTAAACAACATCAAATTCACTTTGTCGCTCACTTTGCCACTCGATCTGTCATTCACTTTATGCATGCGCATACATATACTCTATTGATGCACACACTTGGAAACATCATCAGTGTTGTTTCGGGTCTTGCAAACAGACACCCTCCTCCAGGTGACCCCGACCAAGGCTGGCACCACCCATAGCCTGTGTCCAAGTGGCATGCTACAGCTCCCACTGTCTCTTGGGCGCATGGAGACAGTCAGTGGGGTAGACTGATGTTTTAGTCCGGCAGCCGACAGGCTTCTTTTGTTCAAAGTGGGAAATTTGGTATGTAGTCTTTTTTTTGTTTGTCTGTCTGTCTGAAGTAGGAAAATCTCCCCTAAAGTGTTCAAATCGACTCATGGTGCAAATAATAACAGGCCGCTTCACATTTTTGCCAATGATACTTGTTTGTTTAAACATTATCTTTGATGTTGAATTACAGGTAATGTGTTTCATACATTTACATTTTGGGAGGAACATAAACCTTCTTGTCACACACAAATTTGGTCCCACTGTCTGGACCCCTGTTGAAGATCCCTGGAGTATTTCATTGTTTTTGCACACTCGAACCCTGAAAAGTGTGAATTATTTTTTCCCAGTTTATGACGAAAACAATCTCCCTGTTCTAAAGGCCATTTAGAATTCCACCCTATTTTGACACTGATACTAGCTGACAAATTATTGTTCATACTGCCCAGGAACAAGGTTAGAACAACTTAGAACAAGTTGAAGGTTAAATTGGAGCTATCTATAGTTAATTCACTTTGTTCAGCTAGGACTACGTGTCTACAACATAGAGTAATAAAATAATAGAGACTGAACCTGATAGCGATAGCTACCCCCCCCGCTAGTCATTTCAATGGAAGTTGCTCAGTGGCATTTTGAAGCACCCGGAAGACTGCCGGAAGTACAATTATAACTCAATGGGACGAGCGAGCAGAAGTTAAGGCCCGGACCTCAATTTTGAGGTCCGGGCGTCACATGTGACGTCATGAACGTCAGTTCACTTCCATTATAGTGCTGCATTTCCACTTTCCGCCCGGCTGCTTCAAGCCTGGAGAGCTTCACTGGGGCTTGGTCTACACGTGTTGCTGCTGGCAGTGTTGCCAGATTTTGTGAGAGAAATAAGCATGCATGATTTCATTTGTCTTTTCCCGTAAATGCCCCAAATAGGCACCCTGTATAAGTTGAAAGTGGTTAAAAGAGCCTCATTCACACCATCAAACAAATGTTTGGTAATTTATTTTGTTTTTGTTTAGGCTAGCACAATGTTTTTTCCAATGGGAGTCACATGATCAAACACTTGTTTGATTGCCCCCCTGTCTCTGTGATAACTGTGATACTCTTACCCACTGCTAATCACCAATTGTGCTCATAGGATTTATTAATGTGTTATAGTATGTTTAGTATGATCACATTTTCTATTCAATTTATCAAGACGACAGGCAATGGGTGGCATTTAGACAGTATACAGCAGCATGAATAAACAAAACATACTGTATGTACATACATACATAGACCCATAATTGTAGTATGTAATGTATGTGACCTGCATACATACATTACACATGGTCTGAGTTATTAATTTGTATTAGGTATCTACTTATTATGGTGATAAAGGCTGTGGCCGTAACAAACCAAACACAATGCATGCATACTTGCATATTAAAATTCCATTATTCAGCGAGTCACAACCTAAAGATGAGCCGGATTCCTTAGGTTATTATTTTAGCTGACAAATGTACCGTTATTGTGTTTGTGTCTTTAGCCCCAACATATTGTCCACTCCCCGCGTGCGTGCGTGCATGGAAGTGTTCACGAGCCACCACTTAACATGGCAGCTGAATACAGTAAATGATCAGATGGGGGTGCCCCACCTCCATTTTCATTATTATAGTTATTTGTTATAATCAATCAATATTTTGTTGTGGCTTGAATCAATGTATAGTATACTTTAAGTTCTCTTAGCATCACAATTTAATGATTTCATGATTAAGAAGAAAAAAAAGAAAAAAAAAACATCTTGCAATATCCTCATGGCCCACCACAGTGCGCTGCCACTGCTACTGCTACATGGAGAGAAAGAGTGTGCTGCTAAATCATGTGTCTGTGACACAGTGTGACAGTTTGCGTGTGTGCGTTCGTGCGTTCATGTGCGTTCGTGCGCAAGGGTACTTGTACACATTTAAGTGACAGGGACGTGCCACTCCTACTATACGGAGGGTATGGTGTCGGCGTGGCCTACATGCAGCACAGCAGCCGTTAGGGTGGGCTGCAGGGTGGGTGATTAATAGGGGGGCCGTGCAGCGGCGCAGCGCAGTGATTAATTGGGCTCAGGACCTCATCTACAATGTTTTGATGAGAATGAAGAGAGGAAGAAGGGTT
>OOFJ01106511.1:3863-17641 GCA_900323375.1 Benthosema glaciale
CCAAGTTTTAATTGGGATGTCTACTTTAATGTTTCTTTTGATGGCATAGAATGCCCTTCTTGCCTTGTCTCTCAGGTCCTTTACAGCTTGGTTGTAGTTCCCTGTGCTGCTGATGTTTAGGCCAAGGTAGGTATAGTTTTTTGTTTGTTCTAATGGGATTGTATTTAGGAAAAATTGGTGGTTTTGGCAGCTGGATCTTTTTTGAAATATCATGATTTTAGTCTTAGTTAGGTTCACTGTCAGGGCCCATGTCTGGGAGAATTTGTGTAGGAGATCGAGTTGCTGCTGTAGCCCTTCCTTGGTTGGAGACAGCAGCAGCAGGTCGTCTGCGAAAAGTAAGCATTTGATTTCTGTGTTTGCCAAGGGGATGCCTGGAGCTGTAGACTGTTCTAGCGTTTTTGCCAATTCGTTGATATATATGTTGAAGAGTGTTGGACTCAGGCTACATCCCTGTCTGACTCCTCTGCTTTGGGGGAAAAAGTCTGTGTGCTTTTCGCCTATTTTAACTGCGCATTTGTTGTTGGTGTACATTGATTTTATGATGTCATAAGTTTTCCCCCCGATGCCACTTTCTAACAGTTTGTACATCAGACCCTCTAATGTAGTCATTAGTCATTTCTAAGCTTGAAAAGTAGTCAAATTCTATGCAGCCCTTTATTTTTCTGATTCTTTGGATAAATACATTTTTCTATGATGCTTCCTAACCATTATGAATAAAATTGCTGGACTAATTTATTTACTTTATGTTACAAACAATATAATTATATATTATGGTATTTTCAATGGGAAAAACAAAAAGAACAAAAGAAGGCAATCTAAAAGCTCACATTGTGTGGAGCATTTTTTACGTTATTTATTTTACATTTTCGTCTATAATGACATGCCTAAAGGCAGGCTAAAAGTGGTTAAAAAAATATATATGGAGTTATGCCTTTATTGACAGCCCAGTAGGCTGACAGGAAATGGGGAGAGAGTCAGGCTGGCATTACAGCCTAGGGTGTCCACCACATCAGCGGCCTAGGACTGAAATATATTTTTATGGTACAGTATGTAATTTGCCTCTGTATTGAGAAATGAGTGCACTTAAAAATAAAAAAAGCAATTCATAACGTTTTGATAGTTAATAATAATAATAATAATAATGTGTGTTTGTCACAAAATCCCAAGGCACACATGGACTTGGGTCTCAGCACACACACTGTAGAGTACTATGTGCGTGCGTGCGTGCATGCGTACAGTATGTAGGCTTGATGTGTACAAAGACTCATTTCAATTAGCTTGTGTTAATTGACAATAAAGTCATCTTTTACACAGTAACTGTATCGAGTGGCTTTGGCTATTGTTCCTGGAGTGTCCACATCCCTCCTGCATACCTTCGCCTGCCTCTGCTGAGCCTGCTCATTTATCCATAGGCATGGACTCAGGCATTCACCGTTAAGCTGCTGGCTTAGCCAAATGGAAACACTGGCATGTGAGTCAACACACCATTCACTCTCACATGATTGATTAGCACACGTCGAAAGCAAACAGCGGAATGTGGCGCAAAAGTACACAAAGGCAAAGCTGTGGTTTTAGTGCCCAGGCAGAAGAAAAAACATCCCCATTGCGGGGCGCGCCGCTTAATAATGTAAATATGGCCTATTCGTTCGTGTACACATACAAATATGGCGCTGGAGACGCGACGGTAAAGCCACGACTCAAATGGCTTTTCCCTTCATTTTGGAGATCACGTTTCTTGTATCGGTAACCTGTTGACTTGAGGTCATGTTAGTGTAGAAGGGAGTAGTGTGCCCACGGTGCTACCCGCCAATAGCTTACAACAATACACCTCATCCTTGTTTGTCTTGGCAAGGAAATACGCACAGGGGAAGTGGAACAGGCCCTGAGGGGAAGTGCTTTTGAAGATGTGCCCTGATGGAGGTTTTTAACCACATTAACCCTGGCCTCCCTATTTTGGGCATATCCTTACGGGCAAAGGTTTTCAAAATGGCACACGAGTGCATTGTGAAGTTTGTAGACCGGTTATTTATATCCAAAGTATAAAACAGGGCATAACCACATGAATCCTGGTGTCCCTATTCTGGGGTGAACATTTACATTTGGCGCACACACCATACTGTATGTACGTATGTAAAGAGATTTGGTGGAGAGAGAAAATACTACCGGACATGTATACCGGGTATATAGAGCCCTGGGGGTCCCTGGGGAACAAAGTGAAAAATTAAAATGTGGACTTTTTTAGGGTAAATCTCCAAGGCGCTTTACATAGATTGTGCATTACATTCACCCATTCACACACTGATGGCAGCGGAAACCATGCAAGGTACCAACTAGCACATCAGGAGCAATTAGGGGTTAAGTGTCTTGCTCAAGGACACTTCGACACTAACTCTGAGGGAGCCCGGGTTCGAGCTGTTCGAGCATCCGGTCCCTCTACCCCCGAGCCACGAAACGGCAACGCTCGATCGAACTGAGCGGAGAGGACTGCCGCAGGTTGACACATACTGTATGGGACATGACATGCACCCTCCTCGCTAACCCCGTTGTTTGGACAATGAGGGGACGGCTCATTACAGCAGGGACAACTCCGTCTCCCCGTGCTGCGACGGAACGTTAAGTCCCGTAAGTCATTGTGAGTGCTGTGCCTGCCGTATTACCCATGGAGCGACACTGGCTGGTGAGGGGATCAAATTCCTCATTGTCGTTGGGGCAGATGCACAGGAAGCTACCGTCGGCGTTCTCACACAGGGCCTCCCCGCACAGCGCCAGGCTCATCTCACACTCGTTCACGTCTGAGACAGAGAGGAGAGGAGAGGTCAAGGACACATAAAACATACAGTAATAAGCAAAATAAAAAAGATGTCTATATCAATATGGAATGTATGTACTATAGGTAGGCTACTGTATATCCAGTATGGAAAAATCCTTCAGGTTAATACTTAATGTCAATAGTTAATACTTCATGTTGTGGTCGGTACAAGCGTTTTGCTAACCAACGATTCGTCCTATTGTTCCCACCTTTATTGATTGTATATATCTGTTTGTCTTCAACCTTTATTTTTATCCCTGCCAGGAGTCTGTAATGGCCGAATGCAAGGGATTATGTTCGCTCTCTGTCTGTCTGTGAACAGTTAATCTCAGGCATTGAAGCGTGAGACTTTGCACGTATACTCACAGTAGGCGAAGGGAGAACCTCTGCCCCAAATCTTTCGAATTGACCTAATGGTGGCGCTATAACATGTCAATTTACATTTTGCGTTTTGCGCCAAACACAGCAACTCCTGTCCAATTCTCACACAAGATCATACACATCACGTCACGTGATCATGATGTGTCAATCAGATTTAGCTGATTCCATTCCAGTTGGCTATGACTGCCAAAATCTTTGCAGGCCCTGGGTAGGCAACGGACTACGCAAAGAAGCACACTTTTCTAGTTATCAACTGGTTTTATTTTAGTCTTTAGTTTGTCCCCAACTTAGTCTTTGCCAGTTCCACCCATGTTTGTATAGTCCTTGTCACTGCCAACCCCACACAGTTTAGTCTTGGGGAGATTGTAGTAGACAACTATGGGTATCTTCTGATGCGCCAGCACATGGGACATGACATGTGTATAGACACGTTCAGAAACGGGTCTCATGTACGGAGACAACATATTTCCTGTGGGCAGAGACGACATAGATGCTGTACTTTATACATCTTGTTTTAAATGATTAGTGTGAGGTATAAAGTACAGCAGCCTTGTGTTCATACAACAGAAATATTGGGTATTGACTAAGACTGACGTTATGCATCTTTCAGGACATTCACTGCTTTGTCACAACCATTACTCTATATGGCTCTGGTCTCCGCACCGCGGAGTATTTTTTGACATCCCGTTTCTCTCTAAAGTTGAATGTTTGAGCAGCCATAGACTACACAGTTTCATCACGATTTTGGGGGGGCATTTTGGTAAAGGTATAGCGTTAGTAAATAGCGTAATGTGAGCTGACGGTCACAAGTGACTTTTCCATTCACTGTAGTAGAAGAGGTGCGGTGTTACACCGCAGATATCTCGTCTCCGCCCACAGGAAATACATTGTCTCCGACCATGGTACCCTAATCTGAACGTGTCTATACACACTATCCCTCCTGAGCTGAACAGGCACCCTGACCAACCTGTAGGAGTCACTAGTGCAGCGACAGAGATAACACTCCCCTGCCAACTTCCCACCCACAAAGTAGGCTGTACTGTGTTTGTTGGAGCCAAGAAGGTGGTAGTGGACGGTGCCAGTATAGGCCATGGAAGTAACTCCTCCAATATTCCTCACATATGTTCTATACTTATATATATATATATATATATATATATATAGATATTGTTTTTACTTTAATTTTGGGCGCTCGGGTGGCGCAGGATAATATTCCTGCCCACCACAGTGGAGACTAGGGCTTTGTATGCTCTGCGGGGCTTGAAGCTTGAAAGGCATCCATACAGTACGTATGATCACAATTATTATTACATAGCCGTTGAATCGCATTTATTTGAGGTAATTACAATAATTGTGTCATAAGCGTCGTAATCGTGTCCATGTTGAAAAATGTCAACACTCAATACATAAAGGAAACAGAATCTCGCGTCACTTCGTGACAGCTATTTCCGCTATCCAGCAAACAGAATTTGAATTTCTATTCATAATGTTCCAATTTCCATTGCCACGCATGCTACGCATGCACTACTTCGTCGTCCCAGTGAAACTCCTCGCTGTCAGGTGAAAAGAAGCAGCCTCCACATGACACGTACCAGAGGAGACACATGGTTGTCTGTGCTCTCGTCGGTGTCGTCTGTAGAGACGGCTGTAGGAGTTAGCAGCGACAATGGACTAAGAATATATGTGGAATCAGGAAATTGTATAACAACTAAATTGGGAGGTCGGGGAAAAAAGGAAGAAAGAATGGAGGTCAGATTGGCCTGGAACTTGGCCAAATGGAAATGAGTACAGATGTCATAGATTGGCCATATGAAGTTTGATATCCACATGGAAGCCACACCCTTATTAGACCCAGGCTTGTTTCTAAAAGAAGGCGCCAACTTAAGAGGAAAATGTGTGGCTATCTCATTTTTGAAAGTTCTTTAAGACTACATGTATTGTTATGGTCAAATCAAAGCCATATACTATTATGCATAGCTGTCACACTTACTTAATGTGGACTTGCCATGGTGACATTCAGTATGAGGCTTGAACCGAGTGAATTAGTGCCACTGATCCAAGACAATCACACTGGTGAGGATGCCAGAAAGTGAGATGAATGACTCAATGACGAAAGGACAGTCACGCAAGAAGCATGGAGAGAGATGTGACTGCTAAAGTTGTGTGTGTCACAGAGTGATACAGAAAGAATTTAACTGTTTTAGCGTGACACCACAATGAATGGATTTTGTTTTTGTGTTTTTTTGTCCGTGTCTTCAATGTGATGAGGCAACGAACGATGCTGATAGAGTAGAACCAAGGAGATTGCCCTGGCAAATGGACACAACCACACATGTTTCCTGACAGCTAAATGACTCGTAAACAATATGCTTGGTCAGTCAAAAGGCCTGGAAGCCTAGACACAAGTGCTGATACCAGAAATCAACATAAAATTGCCAAAGTTTGGTTTGTGCCGTCACTGCTGTGACAATATGAAAACACTTAGCCTAATGATGTTGATGTTGTTGTGAAAATAAACAAAATCTGTTGATACATAGCCACATGAACAAGACAGCAACGCACAAAACGATTACACAGAAAGCCTGGACAATGGATATCATGAGCTTTGTCAGCGAGCAAGTATACATACCAACACATCTGCCCATATCATCTGGTGGGTTGGTGTAACCTTGATCACATTGACATCGATATGAGCCGTCTGTGTTCTCGCAAAAGCCATTTCCACAGATGGTGTCGTTGAGGCACTCGTCGATATCTGTAAGGCCAGAAAATACAGAGGCAACATAAAATCTTAATATTACAGCACTGGAGGCGACAACCGGATAACGCTTTGTACTTTATGTTTGACCTGCCAACAACTCTACTGCTGCATTACTAAAACAAACATTACTACTGCGACAAACTTCTTGCAGTGCAACGGCATTACGGCAATAACCACCACCATAACGTAACATAACAGAATCAACATCGCATAGAGCGGGGGGAATCACTTGGAATGTTTTCAGCTTTGCGGGGACCCAGATAATTTAATTGAGTCCATTACTGCACTGGCTCCGATGGTAATCAGTCAACTCCACGAGTCTGCGGGAGATGTCAGCCCCGGTGCGTGAACACTGCGTTCGGAGCACAGCGCGTCTGGAAAGCCTCATATTGGGTGCCCCTTTAGCGGGTTCTGTGGAGTGAGAAGTGACTCACACTCGCAGAACAGTTGGTAAGATTATGTAAGGGAAAGGCTGGTTTGCAGCCTTGGTGGGGCCTCCTCATACACACAAACCACTTCACAGGCATTCGAAGAAAGATGGTTTGAACGTAAATAACGTTTTGATTTGGCTCTACCAGAAATGTGAGAGAAGAACAGCCCTTGGCTGGAATAACTTTCCATGCTAATCGATGAATCAGTGTAAGCGTATTTCAAATGTGTTTCGACATCTCACGGAGTCCCTCCTAGTCAAAACCAACATGGGAAGGATTCCGAGCAGAGGAGCTGATCTTTGACACAAAAGGGTGGTTGGGAGGTGGGAGCAAGACCTGGCAACCCACAGCAGCTCCTTGCACGCATGAAAACAGATCATAAAAACAAATCATAAAAGCAAGGGAAAGACCTTGTTTTACATATTATGTCAAATGTGTGCAGAGAGAGGGAAGAGAGGCTTGGAAGTCGAAGAGCTGTTAACACCGGGCCTATACTGTAACACACACTGAATCCCTGCCACTCGCTGTTTTAAGAGAACATTTGTTAGCAATTTCTTACATACATAATGTAGTATTTCTTGGCGTGTTGTGCACAGGCACCAAAGACAGATACCGTTCGAGAGGGACGGCTGATTATAATTGTTTAAAAAACAAACAGAGAGTTTGACAATGCTTCAGTCATCTGTGCCTGTTCTCTGGTCAATGTTATCAACCAGTGGTCAGTGTTAGCCTGCACTTTGTGAGCTTGTAGATCCGCTATTTCGGCACGGCAACATTGACTGTAGCTGTTGGCACAAACTTTAACATTTTGGCTCAATATTTCACTTCAGGTAATATCAAGTGTTATGAAAGTGTAGAAATTGACCATGATGGGTCAAATTAAAAGTTAAATTAACAGATTTGTCTGAGAAATGTATTACCAAAGAAATCTTGGATCGGGAAATCTTAGCTTAAGATGCTTTTCATGCAACCAGCCACTCTACTGCAGCTCATTTAGTGAGGTGCCTTTACAGTGGAATGGCTCCTACAAAGTGGCATGTTCAGCAGTTTCTCTCGTTTTTAATCTTGGGACCTTTGAAGGCAAATTATGGGGAATTTTATCAACAGCGTATGGTAGCAACCACATGTTGCGTGTTCTCTTTTCAACTTAAGACATAAAACGCTTGAATCAGCAAAAGCTAATCAGCCAGGGATGTAGTTAAGAATCGACTTCTGTATTTTCTGCAAGTCATCAACATGGTGACGTACAGTATATGATAGGACTATGATTTAACAGACTGCATCAACGTAACTGGATGGCAGAATGTCCATCAACAAATTAATGTTGATTTTACAAATAATACAAAAGAAAATTATGCGTTGCCATAATGGCAGAATGGAATAATGAAACTCACAAATATATGGAGTCAAAGAGATGTTTGAATTATTTACATTATGTTTTGAGCACTGTAAAAAAACTATTTGCAAAACTCTCTACAGTCATCTGGTCAGAAATCAGCATTGGTTGGTTGCAGAATAGATATGTACGTTCAGTGGCGCCACAGACATTTTACAAGTAATTCAAGGTTCATTGACAGCAAAACACGAACAACATTATTGCATTATTGCATATTGTCTAGATGCATTTTATTTCGCCTCCGGGGATCTCATAAATGCTGTGTCATTTGGAAAAACAGTAGCGAAATGAGCCAAATAAACCTCAACCCGTTCAGTTGGAACAGAGCTGACTTGGCTGCAGCCTTGTCCTCCATTCCAGCCCAGATGAGCTGCATTCTGACGCCTGGTAGCCGATTGGTTCGCTGTCAGTGCTCTTGTCCTGACTTGGCCACTTGTCCGACATGCCGCAGGGGTCAGAGAACACGAGCTCCCACAAGGCTAATAAAACCGTCTAGGACAGGATTGCTGTTGTCGTTTCTACAGTAGGACCTACTTAGGAAATGCACGAGAGATTACCCACATCGCTGGAATAGACACGTGGGCTCGAATGGCTGCGAAATGAACAGAGAATGAATGGCACCGGCGGAGCGCATACTGAAACCCACCAAATCCACAAGCTAAAAAAAAAACCTTTGGCTTCGTTAGCAGCGAGATTCTGAGGATTGCAATGTCAGTTCTTCTGTCTGTCCGTCCGTCCGTCCACCACTTCGGTCCAAAGCAACATACCTCAAATACCTATGACTGGATTGCCATTTGTGGTGCGCTTTCATTCTGACGGGAGGTTGATCCCTAGTTATTTCCATGACACCTCTAGCACCACCACCCCTTAAAGTGACATGTATTTCCACCTGCACACAACATATCTCACAAATGGGTGGATTACCATAGAATGTGCTGACTGCATTCATCGTGCTCCTTGCAGGATGAACCCTGCTGATTTTGGTGACCCTGTTGTGACTTTTCCTCCACTAATAAGGATGAAAATTATATTTAAAAAAAAAAGGGCTGTAGTCATGAATATTGTGTCTTTGGAAACGGTGACTAAAAGACATTGTAATCCACACAGCGTGTATACCGCGGAAAAATATTCCCATAGCTCAATCAGGGGAATGTGCTGAAGGCTTTTGGTGAGGTGAAATGGATTGTATAACAGTGCACAAGGAACATTTACGCATGTGTGAAGAACTTAAGAGGCCTGCCGGCCCGGGAGGTCTCTCAGGATAGGCAATGGAAGCTCTGATCCGCTACATGAAATAATCACTGTCTGTGGTGGTGCAGCTTTCCATCCATGCGAAACAGCAAACAGGACCATGTTGTACAGCATAGTGCATCGTATGTAATGTTTTCAAACCATCGCCACGGAGTAATTAGAACACCCGGGCAAAGAAAAAAACGCTCTCTAATGGCCTTTCTTTTTCCCCCCATGCATCTGGCTCTGATAGCGCTGGAGTGACAGCGTTACTAAGAGGGGCAATTACAACTGCCTGTATCCAGCCAGAAAGCTAGAATGCTAATCACAGCATTAATGGCTCGTGGGAAACGATGAATAATGCATGATGGGATACCTCTAGCAAGAGCTGTGACTCGTTTGACAAAAGCAGGAAGTGGCGGGCTTACCTTTCCACCTCTTCTCCATCGTCATAATTGCGGTTACGTCACACAGCGCGCCGAGGGCTGAAAATTGCCCCGAAGGGAGGAGCGGAGGTGCGCGAGAGGGTGAGGAGTTCAGCTTGGACGGGAGGTGTTGAGCTGATGGGATGACCTGAGCCCATTATAGGCAGCCCTCTTTAATGGTCTGACCTGGGAGGACCTCCTTCCTGGATCCGGTGAGGCGGGGAGGGGGGTTCAGGTGGGTTAAGTGGGGGTCTCCGTGCCATGTGCTAATACGGAGCACATGCTGGGTGATCCAGAAGCCCTATAGGAATCACTGACTGCTGGCTCAACCCGGCAACGGCCCGCCACTCCTCTCCAATTCCCTGGGCAACCCCTGGGTCTGATTGGACCCATATGCACAGGGGCTTACTTAACACTTCCAATTGGAACGGGATGCGGCGAAGGTATTTCATTACGGGGAGGTGTGTCTGTGTGTTTCATGTGTCATGTCATCCATGGCCTGTCTTGACCCCGCGCACTAAGGAGGTCAGGCCGTCTTACGGCGTGTTTACACCCAAAGCCGGAACATCGCCCTACATCTGGACCACAGCATGAGTAATGACACATGGTAAAGCCTTCACGTTTCTATACGTTTGCCACGGAGCAGCGAGCTTGGCAAGAGCGAAACCACAGACAATTTCCGTCCTCGGGGCATGCCTCATTAAATAAACGTCAGAGCTGCGTACAATTTATGGACTTGATGGCAAATTGAGGCCTAAAACAAAGACCGGATCTGATGGATACGTAGCGCCATAACACACACAGGTGTGCACGTGTTCTCACACACGCCTTTGTGTGTACACACAAACACACGCACACACACACACACACATGTGCCCACAGGGGCCCTCCGTATGGCATCATCGCAAGGCCGAGGAACAGTGGCTCACGCGAGGAAAAAATTATATGTTTTTCCCTTTTGTGTTATGAGATGACCGTTAAATCTAAATGGGTACAGAGAGTTGAGCCAAAGTCAACCGCTGCCCCATGGAGAATGGACGGCGTGAGGGTAAAAATAAAACAACGCCCCTCACAGAAAAAAAAAATAGAAATTACAGAGTCTGGCCTGGCTTCTTGAATATTTGATGATTTTTTACAAGCAGACAGAAATGCCTCGCAGTAATTGAGCTCCCTCCCTGGACTGTTTTATTAGGGTGACGGCAGCATCTCCCACAACTCCCCAATCACACTGAGGAACAAGAGCCTATTGTGTGTAGTGTTGGTCTTGTGGAGAGGGTAAGAGGCCTCCATTCTCAATCACAGCCTGAGGTGCATGACTGTGTGAGTGCGTGCGTGCGTGCCCACGGACTGGTTGTTTGGAGGGTTTAGACAACTTGGGATTCCCAAAGATGAGGCAGAAAGGCTGGCAAAGTATCGTGCTGTCTCTGCTGCCATATGTGCCAGAGCCTCCGTTAAATGGTGCATTTAAAATGGTAAATGGTGCATTTATATAGCGCCTTTATCCAAGGCGCTTTACATAGATTGTGCATTACATTCACCCATTCATACACTGATGGCAACTAGCACATCATGCAAGGTACCAACTAGCACTTCAGGAGCAATTAGAGGTTAAGTGTCTCAAGGACACATCGACACTAACTCTGGGGGAGCCTGGGTTCGAACTGGCAACCTTGCGGTTACCATCCAGCCACTCTACCCCGGAGCCACTGCCGCCCCCATTACTTGTGCCCATGGAGTGCTGAGTGACATGCGTGCTGTATCATTCATGAGGACATATCCATGAGTTTGTGAATGTAACCTTAACTGCACCTAAAATATTATTAGTGACCCTGTATGCTTTCCCTGTGTGTGGACATAAATTAATTGTTAATCTGTGCGTGCGTGAGTGCGTGCGTGTGCGCGCACACGTGTGGGTGTGTGCGTGCGTGTGTGGGTGGGCCGGTGGTGGCCATGACTCAACCTCCGATGAGATCTGTGTTTGTTGTGGAGCCTGGGGACTGGCATGAAAACAAAGCGATTGGAGAGAGATGGTCATAGCTAGCTGTGATCAAGAAGAGGAACAAGGAGTGCTATCGTGCCCTAGTGTACCGCGCGATGTGAAGGCTGTAAAACGGCGTCCCGATCTGAAAATATATACGATTCCCTGGACGACCTCCCTGACTAACACACTATTGTAACCAGCGAAACAAGGGGGGGGATCTAGTCCGTTATGCAAGAACACAGCCCTCTCTCTGCCCCTTGAAGAGCGTCTACGTTGAATCCACACACGAGTATACAGGGAAGCGGGAAGGGAGAAGAGGTGAGCAGCTGGTTTCAATCTGAGCCCTATCTCACAACAGACCCCTGCACTCTTAAGCTGGTGCCAGACAGGCAGCATCATAAAGTCCACAGCGAGGAGACGGCCACACTTAGCCCGGGACGGGTGGGGGCGCTCTGTCATCGATCGGCCTAAGGGTTGCTTGTTGCTGTTCTCCTCCGCCCCTTCTTTTTTTCTCTTCGCAAAGAGTCAAATTAAAACCAAAGGGGTGATGAAAATAATACTACAGGAGGCTGCGTCGCTCTCGGCCGTGTCTCCACGCAGCGCAGCCGAGCGTCTCTCACACGAGTAAGCAGACACATAGACAAAGAGACTCCATCTGGAGGCCAATGTATCACTTTGTGACGACACTCTCAGGCCCCTTCCTTCCCCAACCCAGTCCGTCACTCTCCGGCTGGCTGACTGCTTGGACGGTGTCGTGATATGAGGAAATACTTGGCCTCACGTGTCTCACGTCTCAGACAGGCTTCTTATAAAATAGGCTTGATGTTTTATGGTCCCATAACAGGCACCGTTAACAAAGATAAGCAATGCGAAATGAAAAGTGATTCAATCTGAAGGTTGTGTAACGACGTTCATATGTCAGGGATGTACATACAAACACAGCCCCCGGCGTCCAGCCTTTCCAGTAAACACGTACGGCTCTATGAATCGTGAAGTTCATGGACGCTGTTGTTGGCCGCTCGCGGGTCCAGATGTGGGAGTATACGCCTCGAAAAAGCGGTCACCTCAGGTGACTGGTCTGTTTCATAGAGGGAAGGGGAGGTGGAAGAGGAGGTGAGGTGCAATTCACGAGCATAGTCCGTGGCTGGATATCCTATCAGAGGACAGTGCCTGCCCCACTTCCACAGAGAGAACAGCAGCGATCGGGTTACCTGGCAGTGCCCGCTGCCAAATGCCCCCTCCATTAGCTGCATTGTCCGGAGGATGAGACCTACTGCTATTATCAGCCGGCCCCACACAAAGCCTCGGATGACAGTGGTGCTCCTCTTTCTAAAGTGCCCCAATTTCAGGGGCCATTTCCCCCTCGCCTCGAGCCCCTCCTCCACCCCCCCACGTCCTTCTGCCCAGGAAGACCGAGCGCAACTGATAGCTTTTGATTCACATGAGCCTCTTTGTCCGTGCGTGCCAGAGAGATATCGCTATCTGTGCACCGAGGGAGGGCTGTGGAGAGTCTGTAGAAAGCCTGCTATTCAGACCCCTTATCCTAATCCTGTGGCCCACGGTGAAAGAGGGAACTGGGAGCTGTGCTGCCATTTCATTTAAAGCAGATTCCATAATGTGACAGTTAACAGAAAAGCCACGCGCAAAAGGGAATTCAAATCTGAATTTATTTTAATTTGGCCAGGCCACGCACCAAACCTAGGTGTCCACCAGGACCAAATCATCGGATTTGAATGGTAAAATTCTGCTTTGCGTTGGGCACGCGCATACAATACTGTATATTGTCTACACTAGTGCGACAGTTCAAACGTGTTGACACTCTGACAGTATCTTGGAGACATGCACCGGCATCTGCCTGACTTCACACGCTGCTCTTTGTGTGTGGCACGCGGTGCTTTTTTAAAGGCGACCCAATCCAAACACTCACCGCAGTCCGCGTTCTCCTCTCCTTCGAGGCCCGGCTGGCAGCCCATGAAACAGCGGTACGATCCAATGGTGTTCTCACAGCGCCAGGTACCACACACCGAGCTCCCAAACTCCTTGCACTCATTCTGGTCTGTGGAAGGAGAGAGACAGATGTTAGCGTGATATACCAACATATATAGATGCATTCACGCAGACACGTGCGCCGCACGATACTCATGCGCGTGCACACACGCATGCACGCGCACACAGAAACACACGCACACACACACACACGCACACACACACACACACACACACACACACACACAGATATGCAGAGATCCACGAGTAATTTGTATGATTTACAATGTAAATATCCACATATGTACAAAAACTCATTTGATATATTATGATACATTTTATATCAAATGAGTTTTTGTACATATGTGGATATTTACA